>CAUYSK010093975.1:0-55848 GCA_963575035.1 Avahi laniger | reverse complement strand
TTTTAGTAGAGATGGGGTCTCGCTCTTGCTCAGGCTGGTCTCGAACTCCTGAGCTCAAACAATCCACCCGCCTCGGCCTCCCAGAGTGCTAGGATTACAGGCACGAGCCACCGCGCCCGGCCTTGGCAAAGTTTTTTGACAAAAGAGTTACATGTTCTTTGTCTCTATTTTCATAATCAGTCTTAAAAAAGGTTTATCAATTTTAATATTTTTCTCAGAAATCAAACTTTTGTTGAATATTCTATTGTACTTTTGTTTTCTGTTTCATCAATATCTGATAACTTTAAAATTTTCTTTCTTCTACTTTCTTTGGTTTTCATTTTATGTTATTTCTTAAACTTCCTGAGATAGAGTTCCAGATAATTGATTTTCAAACTTTTCTTTATGAAATATGCATTTAAAGTGATAAATGTCACTCTGAGTACTGATTTAACTACATTACAAATTTTATATATCCTTTTCTCACTATTAATCAGGTCAAAATATTTTCTAATATTCATTGATTTTTTTCTTTGCACAATGATTATTTAGAAGTGTATTTTGTTTATTTCCTGACATACAAGACTTTTTAATTATATTTTTTATTTATATCTAGCTTAATTGCATTGTGGTCAGAAAACATACTATATTAATTAATTTAAAACATTTGGGAACACTTTCTATTTAGTCTAGGATATGGTCAATTTTAGTAAGTTTTTCAATTTCAAAATGTTCCACATTGAAAAAACTTACGTATTCTCCAACTGATGAATACGATATTTCATGTAGGGCACACATCATATTTGTGAATTGTATTCTTCTATATCCCATGCACATTTTTTTCTGCTTGTTCTATTAGTTACTGAGCTGGAAGTGCTAAAATCTCACACTGAAATTAGGAAATTTTAATTTCCCCCTTTAGTTCTGTCCACTTTTGCTTTATTAATTTTGACACTATGTCTTTAGGTGAATACTAAAGGTGAATTTAAAACTGCTGTATCTTTGGAAGATTGAAACTGTTGTCGTTAATAATTATCTTTCTTTATATCTAGATATCCATCCTTCCTTAAATTCCACTTTGCATATATCCATATGGATAAATCTGCTTTCTTAGGTTACTGATTATATGGTATATCTTTTTCAAGTCTTTTTACTTTTTTTTTTTTTTTGGCTAAGGTAAGTATCTCTATTTCCATTTTTAAAATGAGGTAAGTGCAGCTCAGAAACATTAAGTTTCCAAGGTCACTCAAATGTCAAGGAATATAGTAAGGATTATAAGCTAGTCTTTTTGACCCCTAAGTATATGCATTTTCTATTAAGCCATATAGCCTTTAAAATAAATTTGTTATTAAAAAAGAGAAAAGCAAGGGTATAATGATGTCATCAGGATCCTCTAATTTATTTTCACACTCTATCTTTAAATGCATAATTCCTGTAATGGTTGTTAAATGAGAAGTTAAAGTTTTCTTATAGGTAGAATATATACAAGGCTCGAAAACTGAGTGACCTGTATAGCATCTTTCTGTAAATTTCTAATAGTATAATAAAGTGAATTTAAAACTAAATAGTACACATTTATATTCCCTACCAAGTATCTTTGGCAAGCACAAAAATCAAGAGTTGTTCCAATAATCCCAGTAAGTCCTTTTACAAAGGTGACAGCAGACCCCGTGTAGTGATTACAAATTCTCTTTTCTGCCCTGAAAACATGAAGATAATTTATTCACTTGAAAAACTTTTCATTTCCTTATATTAAAGGTACCCTTCTTATCAGTAGCATATATCTCTATTTTTAATTTAATCTCAGATTCTTTACTTTTTTTTTTTTTTTGAGACAGAGTCTCCTTTCTTTCCCAGGCTACAGTGCTGTGGCGTTAGCCTAGCTCACAGCAACCTCAAACTCCTGCGCTCAGGCGATCCTCTTGTCTCAGCCTCCCGAGTAGCTGGGACTACAGGCATGCGCCACCATGCCCGGCTAATTTTTTCTGTTTTTAGTTGTTTGACCAATTTCTTTCTATTTTTAATAGAGACGGGGTCTTGCTCTTGCTCAGGCTGGTCTCGAACTCCTGAGCTCAAACGATCCACCTGTCTTGGCCTCCCAGAGTGCTAGGATTACATGTGTGAGCCACCACACCCAGCCGATTCTTCACTTTTTAATTGGAGTATTTATTCATTTTATATTTAATATAAATACTTATATATGTGGGCATATACCTATCATTTTAACACTTCATTTCTATTTGTATCATCTGTTTTGTGACCTTTTAAAATCTGTTTTCTTGTCTCTTTTGGATTAAGCATATCTTTAATATCTTATTTTACTTCTCTAATAGCTTTGTAATTACACACTCCTATGCTCTTTTTTAGTAGATACTCAAGATATAACAACATACATTCTTCACTTGTTAAAGTATCTTATTATTTTTTTCTCTCTCTCTTTTTTTTTCTTTCTTCAATCTTCTTTATTGAGCAGATGTGTGATCAAGGTTACTCCTTTGTCTGCGACTGGACAAGTTTGGTGGAGAAGAATGCTCAGAAAGGAAGACTGCTTCATAGTTCTTGATGTTACTGTTGACCAATTCCTAAACATAAGGATCAGAGGCCCATGAGCTGGGCCAAGTCAGCTGGTTCTTCTGGGCCCAGGATGACAGTGGGGGTACCACAAAACAGTTGTACAAGCCAATGCAGCTGCCCTGCCCGTGCAGGAAGATCCATTAGGCCAGACTTACTGCTCTGGCCTGACCAGGGTGCCAAAGCCCAGCCTGAGAACCAGAATTAGTTGCTTCCACTCATGTAGTCTGCTGAGCAGCCAGATTGAGGTTGAAATGGCTTTTCTCCCAGTCTTCACAGATCTCCACAGGGAGAAAATAGAAGTCCCCACAAGTACCAAGCTTTTCCTGAGACTGAAGCCCACCAGACCTCAGGAGCACAGGGAGGTCGGCAGGAGAGGAGTGCATTATCCCGAGGACCCACACCAAGGCAGCTCCAAATGTAAACAAATCCTTGTGCCACAGACAGAAGAGGAGGGTGCAGCCTGACGTGAGGTTTTCAGAAAAAGGCAATGACCTCTTATAGCACCAGGGTAGGCTTGCTTGGGTCTGCAGAGCAGTCCCTCACACTGGCCCTTACAGAGAGAAACAAGATATTTGATGATTTGGGCCCATGAAATGTTTTCTAAGCCACTGACACCTGAAAGAATTCAGGCGATCCACCTGATTCAAGAACAGTTTTGGCCCTGTTGAAGTTCATGCCAGAAACCTAGAGACTTACTTTCTATCAGCTAGAACAAAGACCCATGGTCTAAATTAAAATAAAGGATTATCCTTCACATTGTTACTTCTGATTCAGGAATTTGTTCATTTGCACTTGCTGGACCTGAGCCAGGGGCTTATAATATGTGATCTATACACTAACATGTGACAGGTCCATGAGTAGAAAAATCTTTAAAGCTCACCGTTGCAGATAAGACTTAACAGAAGATTGTGCTAAACGGACATAAAATCTGTGATCAGATTCTGACTCACCACCACATAGGGCAGAGGGACTCAGCTTTGGGTACTTTGAATTTTTAAATACAGTCAGCCTGTTGCATCCTGTAGATGAATGAATGCTAATACTTTCTCAGTATTGGTGTTCTGGATTAAATAATATCAATAAATAATGGAATACAACTCTCTCCCCATAGAAGGATTTTGAGCCAGGGGAAGAAATGGTAGCATTTCAGGCCTCTAAAGTCAGATGCTTGGACCTGGTCAGATGAAAAATTTCCATAAAGCAGCCCCACTGTAGAGACTTCTGGTTCAAACCTCAGATATCAAATTCAGAAGCCACCAGCCATAGCTAGCACCTAGCACTCCTTCCCCCACCACAACTTACCAAGTAAGAGCTGCACCTACCCACCAGGAGTAAAACAAAATGACCATTCCCCTGTTCCCCAACCTGCTTCCCACCCTCTGAAGTCCCCACTTTGAGGCTGGCCCCAGACCCTGAGTGTCTTCCAGGAGTGTACCAGTCACAGTGAGCATTTCCCTGAGACCCCTTATATGATGTCAGTCAACAGACTCCTTTAATTTAGGAGAGTTGGGCTCACACAGTCTTGTTAGCAGGACTTTGGTGGCCACAGCCACCTGTGGTCAGCTTTCTGGGCTTCAGGGGAAGTCACCTCTGGCATCTAGTCAGTTTTCCTCTCAACCTTTCTCTCTTCAGCTACATCAAGCTCAGTCAGGACACAAAAGCAAAGCTGCTGGGTGACTCTGGTGACAGCAACGAGGACATTCTGAATAAAGACTGGCCTCCGTGACTCTGGCAGGTAAACAGCCAGGAAGTAGACAGGGATCCCAGAGAGGGCAATCCCGATGCCAATGAGGGAATTAACGGTGTCACTGAAGAGGGGCGCTATCACCAGAAACACGGAGCGTATGCAGAATACGATGGGAAAGATCAGGCTCAGCTTGAGAGGCCGGGAACGCTCGGGCTCCTTTCAAAAAAGGTAGAGCTGTCCGGTGACACACAGGCCCACGAAGAACCAGTAGCTGAAGCTGTAGTAGTTGATGAGCAGGAAAACATCCTCCACGATGAGGTAGATGAGTGTCATGGTGCAGTTGAACAATAACGCAGGAATTGGTGTAAAATGCTCAATGTGAATCATGGACAGAAGGTCCGGGAGGTGGCCCTCATGGGAGCCCATGAACAACAACCCTGATGAAGCAAAGATAGATGCATCAAGGCCCCCGAAGCAGGACAGGGCAACGGCAATGGGGATGGTCCAGCTCAATATGCCAAATGTCTGGTCAGCAAACGTCACAGCCACGGCATCACTGTTAAGGACATCTGAAATGCTCATCACATGTAATAGGCCATGTTGGTCAGGATGTAGATGAGCGTCACAATTGGCATAGAAATTCCAATGGCCAAGGGCAAATTTCTTTCTGGGATTTTGATTTCTTCTGTTACAAAATTAAGGGTGTCCCAACCTGAATAAGAGAAGAGAGCAGAGTAGAGGATAAGAGAGAGGTCTCCCATGTCCCAGGAGAAACCCTCAAAGGCGTCCTCAAAGTGCTCAGAGTGTCCCTGGCACAGTTTAATGAAGCCCATGACAATGATGACAATGAGCACTAGGACCCTGGCGTAAGTGAACATGTCCTGCACATGTGTGCCCCACTTGACATAGGCACAATTCACAAATGTCAGCAGACATACGCAAGCAACAGCGAGGAGACCACAGGCCAGGTACGGGGGGTCACAGGTGAGGAAGGAGGGCTGGATGATGTAGTTGGTGAAGGTGATGGCAAGGATGGGCTGACTGGTGGGCTCAACAATAAGCAGTGAGGCCCACAGGTGGATGAAGGCAATGAAGCCCCCAAAGGCCTGGAGAATATAAGCATAGTTGGCCCCCGCCTTGCTGATAGTAGTCCCCAGCTCTGCGTAGCAAAGGGCATCCACAGCAGAGAAGAGCCCACCAATGGTCCACACAACCAGTGACAGCCCATGGGAGGCAGTGTATACCAGCACACCCATGGGTGAGACAAAGATCCCTGAGCAGATCATGTTGCCCACCACCAGGCTGACTCCATTCAGCAGGGAGATCTCCTTCAGCTGCATAGTTTTCAGGGAGTTTTGAGGTGGTGAGTCAACATCTTCTTCCATCCTGGGTTCACTGGCCTCAGGGATGAGATGGTAGGTGGGTGTGGAGCTCCCAAGCTCCCTGGCTTCCATGGCAAATGCTTCCTGCACACCTATGTTTACTGTGGCCTATGTGAGAGGCGTTGTCTATCCTGTCCCCACAGAGTAGATCTGCAGACCTTCTGTAAAGACACAACGCAGTTTTCTAACAGGTTTTCATCCTATTTTCCAGGCTCACATGAAGAGCATTGAGCAAGGTATGGAGGAAGGGTTCTTGGAGCTTAGAGGCACTCCCTGGGCAAATCTCCCTCTGGGAACCTCCACGTGTTCAGCTACCCGGAATCTCTCTTATTATTATTTTCTAAGTTACACTTTTCATGTGAAATTCTAACTAGAATCTTGGTGGAAAGTACATGTCCTTACTAAAAAAATATTAAGTAACCTATAATCGTATTTCTCCACTACTTAACTACAATATTATAAAAATTATAAGTACCCACAAATTTTTAATTAAAACTTTTTTAAAAGTCAATGTTTCCAAAGCATTTTATTTTCCAAGATTTTGCATACCTTTTGCAGGCCATTATCCAGCTATTTAGAATGTCATTTACATACATTAACATAAAAACAAAGGTTAACATAAAAACACACACATACACATACACATACACACTTGCTGATGATTGTGGTAAACAGTTGCCAAAACACATTAGCTCCCATCAAAAATACACAATAAAAGTTGACAGATGTGAGCTACCACTTCTAAAAAAAATCAATGAAAATGATATCCAATAGCACAATTAGCTTGCTTGAACCACTGAAGTTGTGTAATACTGGCTTTAAAAAGTTTTTAAGTAGTCTCTTTCAAGTTTGATACAAAGTTATTGAAATCAAAGATTTTGTTAGAACCAAATTGAACAGACTGCCTAATATTAGAAAAATTTGCATTAATTTATTGATAGGTCTATTCGTTTATTTTAATAAACCAATGGCATGACATGAAAACCCCCGGATATAATTTTTAATAGTTTTCCATCTGGATCCGTTAAATACTTCCATTAGAATACACATCGATTGTGTGCTTCTAATAATTTTAATTAAAAATTGGAAAAATTGTGGGGTCCACACATATACTTTATCCAATTATTTTTGGTGTCAAAGTTTCAGTTTATGATTTGATCATTTTATTTTTTAATCAAGTGAAAGTGGGTAATAGCAAAAACATATTTTCTTTAAATAGTAATTATTTCAGTTATTTTTCAAGTTTGCTTTTAAACAATTTGTGAATTTAAATTCACAGTGTAATTTATTTGTAGTCTTAATTTGCTTCTGAAATTCTTTCAAATATTTTTAACAGTATATTTCCTATATTTTTACATGTCAATAAACAGAGGATTAAACTAAATGAAGAAAAAGTGAATTTTTTCACATGACAGTTTAAATAAACTTCACAGATTCATCTACCATGTTTTAGAGTTTGAGAACAGTTTTACTTTTATTGGAGAGCCATAATCAATAGAAAAGTCACACATAAATGTTAATTGATGGCATATCTAGATTTCCAGTAAAATACAGTCATTTTAACATAAAGGGCAAGCATTGCAAAAAGACAAGCAGCTATAATTTGATGATAATGAGTGTTTGTGAGAATAGAAATGAGACAAGGGTAGGGAAATGCTAAATTTTACACCCAACTGTCATGCTGCATATACAACATATTTTCTTGGAGTAGCTTTTCTGTCAACTATATCTTCTTTACATTTCTCCCAATAGTCTGTCTGTTGAAAAGTAATCAGATGCATAAGAGAGAAGAAACAAAAAGATCAAAAAACACACACAGAATGGATAGAAATATTTGCTCTAAGAACTACTATAAAATTAAGTAATTATTGCTTTCTGGAATCCTGGTCTCAAATTATATATATATATATATATATTATAGGTTACTTAATATATATATATATATATATAATGTAGGCTTTATGTTACCAGGAATTATGGGTTCTCTAAATAGAATATAACTTTTGTTAAGGGTGATATGACAGATTAACAAGTTTTCCGTTACAGAAAATGAGAAAACTCCACAGGACTATTTTCTTCTGTTAAAGAGTCTCTGGCCAACAAACATACGAAAAAATGCTCAACATCTCTAATCAACAGGGAAATGCAAATCAAAACCACAATGAGATATCACTTAACTCCAGTGAGAATGGCTTTTATCAAAAAGTCCCCAAACAATAAATGTTGGTGTGGATGTGGAGAGACAGGAACACTCATACACTGCTGGTGGGATTGCAAACTAATACGACCTCTACGGACAGTAATATGGATATACCTAAAATTAGAACTATAGCTAAAGAATATAGCTAAAGAATATAGCTATAGAATATAGCTAAAATTAGAACTACCATTTGATCCAGGAATTCCACTACTAGACATCTACCCAAAGGAAAAAAAAGACATTCTATAAAAAAGACATCTGCACTAGAATGTTTATAGCAGCATAATTCACAATTGCAAAGATGTGGTAATAATCCAAGTGCCCGTCAATACATGAGTGGATTAATATAATGTAGTATGTGTATACCATGGAGTTCTACTCAATCACAAAAAACAATGGTGTTGTAGCATCTTTTGTATCATCCTGGATAGAGCTGGAACCCTTTCTACTAAGTGAAGTATCACAAGAATGGAAAAACAAGCACCACATGTACTCACCATCAAATTGATATTAACTGATCAACACTATGTGCACATATAGTAGTAACATTCATCGGGTGTCAGGAAGGTGGAAGCAGAGAGGAGGGAATGGGTATATTCACACCTAATGGGTGTGGTGCGCACAGTCTGGGGGATGGACATGCTTGAAGCTCTGACTCAGGTGGGGCAAAGGCAATATATGTAACCTAAACATTTGTACCCCCGTAATATGCTGAAATAATAAAAAAAGAGTCTCTGTTGAGATTCAATGTATTTTTTTCAATGTGAGAGAAAAATACAATGGCACTGGAGACTTAAACTGTATCTTTAACACTAAAGAGTCCCTCCCTCTTTTTCTTTTATTGAAAATGAAGAGCATGTCACTTTTCAAGAACAGATTTCCCTAAAAAAGTAAAAAAAAAAAAAAATGAGTTTTAAAGGCCAGTTTTTCACAATTTCCAAGTAAGAATCCATCTTCAGATCTATCCCTAAGCTAAAAGAATTGGGTTTATTTCTTTTTCCCAGAGTTAAGGAAGACATACTGCAATGCAAATCAGAGAAGTATAATAACAGGATGGCGATAGTAAATTAGAAAATGGTACCATGCAGATGCAGCATCCAACAGTGGAACTTAAGTGAGTTTGAAGTCAAGGCATACCTTGGTTTGAATCCTGGCTCTGTCATTTATTTCCCATGTCATCTAGGGCAATTAACTTACCTTTCAGTCTCAGTCTTTTCCTCAGTCAAATGGGGATAATAATGTGACCTCATAGAACTGAAACGAAGATCTGCTGAAATATGCACACAAAGAACTGAACAAAATTCCCTAGCCTATAATTGGCATTCATTAAATATTAAACTTATGCTCTGCTCTGCCTCTCTACTTGACACTGAAAAATCCTAGGCTCTTGTATAAATTCCAAAGTACAGTTAGAAAGTAACAGACTTGAGGAGAGTGACATCAACAAAAAGAGTAAGAACTCTCTTTCATCATCCCCCTCAGAAATATCAATTTTGACAACTACTCTCAAACGAAAGTATCTCTGTGGGAGTCTGAGAATTCAGTGTATAAGTACCAGCACACCACTGGAGAAAAAATATATAAGTGTAGACACATTGGAAAGGATGAGAGCATTTTTGCTTTTATCCATGATAACCCTCCCCCAAGATGGCACAGCTTACTGCCAGAAGGGACCTGTCTTGGCTCATGATTTCTCTTACAGGGAAAAAGTGAGAGCATAGAGAATTAGAGCCTTGCTTTCTTCCACCTGTAAAGGACACTGCCAGTAAGGCATATTTCTTTTTCATCCCACCAAGAATACCAAGATAATTGGCACAGCTGAGTGGTTGGGGAAGACTGGGAGCAGAGAAGAGAGGCTGCATGCAAATCCTACTAACCACTCTATTGACTACATCAGGAAGCCACTCCATGAGTTAATTCAAATGCCTCACCTAACAATCCCCAACTGGCACATAGATGCCACAAATTTTCCATTCACCTCATTCCCCCTGCCCCAGGCTGTCTCCTTAAGCATACCACTGAGACAGCAAGTGTAAGCATCTCATGCACACAGTTGTCTCAAATTGCAAAAGGACCCCATGAAAGGCTTTTAGTGAATTTTGCAGCAGAACTCTCAAAAGCTGGAAGAGCATGGGATTATATATTCAATGCTCTGAAGGAAAAAAGTTGCCAACGGAGAATAATTTACACAAGAAATCTATCCATCAGAAAACAGTCTGTCCCTGACAAACAAAAGCTGAGGTACTTTATTGCCACTAGATCAGCCTTACAAAAAATAACAATTATTAATATGGATGCACCCAACAAAAGATAACCTCAATATACAAAGCAAATATTAACATATCTAAAGGAGTGAACAGAAATAAATGTTAAAGGAAGTTCTAAAAGCTGAAGTAAAAAGATGCAAAAAAAATGTGAAAAAATATGGCAATATAAAACTCATTGATAAAGGTAGATATACAGTAAAATTCAGAATATTCTAATAGTGTAATGGTGGGGTATAAATCTGTTTTAACTGTAATGTAAAGATTAAAGGTTAAAAATATTGAAAATAACTATAGCTACAATAACTTGTTATTTCAAATTTAATTTGTTATCTGCTTAAAATAAATTGTTATAACTATAAGATATTTTATGTAAATCACATGACAACCACAATGCCAAAAGATACAGTAAATATAAAAAAGATAAAAAGAAAGAAATCAAAACAATCTTTAATGAAAGGATACATAGTTTAAATAAGATAGGAGAAATACCCAACAAAGGAGAACCTAAATATAAAAAGCAAATGTTAACATATCTAAAGGCAGAAACAGAAATAAATATGATAATAGTAGAGAACTTCAATACTCTACTTTCAACAATGGATAATTATCCAGACAGAAAATCAACAAAGAAATGTTGAACTTTAAATATACTTTAGACCAAACTGACCTAACAGACATACACAGGACATTCCATGCAACAACAGCAAAACATGCATTCTTCTTAAGGACATGTGGAACATTCACTAGGATAGATCATATGTTAGGCTACAAAACAAGTCTTAACAAATTTAAGAAGATTGAAACCACATCAAACATCTTTTCTGACAATAATGTTATAAAACTAGAAACAAGAGCAGGTAAAAAAATCAGAAAATTCACAAACATGTAGAAATTAAACAACACACTCTTCAAATTTCAGTAGGTCAAACAAGAAATCAAAAGGTAATTAAAAAATATCTAGAGACAAATGAAAATGGAAGCAAAACATACCAAAAGTATGGGGCATAGCAACAGCAGTTCTAACAGGGGAAAAAAAAATACCAATAAAAAACTCAAAATGGATTAAAAATTTTAACATAAGACCTGTAAACTTAAAATTTCTAAAAGAAAAAATGAGAGAAAAGCTCGATAGCCTTGGTCTGGGCAATGATTTTTTGGTTATGACAGTAAAAACACAGGCAACAAAAGCAAAAATAGACAAGTGAGACTATATCAAAATGTAGAGTTTCTGAACCATAAAAAAATCAACAAAACGAAAAGACAACCTACAGAATGGAGGAAAATATTTGCAAACTATTTATGTAATAAGGGATTAATATCCAAAATATATAAAGAACTTACACAATTCAATAGTAAAACAATAAATAACTTGGTTAAAAAAATAGTTAAAGGACCTGAATAGACATTATTCTAAAAGACATATGAAGAGCTAACAGGTATACCGAAAGGTGCTCAGCATCACTAATCATCACAGAAATGCAAATCAAAACCATGAGATAGCATCTCACATCTGTTATTATCGCTATCATTAAAAAGTAAAAAGATAACAAGTGTCAATGAGGATGTGGAGAAAAATGAACTCTTTTACACTGCTGGTAGGAATGTAAATTGGTAAAGACATTATGGAAAATAGTATGGAGGTTCCTCAAAAATTAAAAATAAAACTACTGTATGATCCAATATATATAACCCCACAATCCTACTACTGAGAATATATCCAAAGATATAAAATCACTGTCAGCACTCCCATGTTTATTACAGCATTGCTAAAAATAGCCAACATATGTAAACAAATTATGCCTATCATTTATAATGGAATTTTATTTCCATTTATATTCCATTTATAATGGAATTATATAATTCATTTATAATGGAATATTACTCAGTCTTTAAAAAGGAGGAAATCCTTCTGTCTGTGACAACATGGATGAACCTGGAGGACATTATGCTAGTGAAATAAGCCAGACACAGAAAAACAAATATCGGATGATCCCACTTATATGTAAAATCTAAAAAGTCAAATTCATAGAAGTAGAAAATAGAAGGGTGGTTGCCAGGGGTTAGGGATGGGGAAATTAGGAATATGTTGATCAAAGAATATAAACTTGCAGTTAAAAGATACATAAATTCTGGAGACCTATTTTTCAACGCTGGGGTCAGAAATAGATACCTCAACATATGGTGTTATGGCATGTAAACTAAAGAAGCAGCCTCAAGGTCTCTCTATGACCTTCCCCTGCCTTCCTGTCTCTCTAATACTCTTTCTTTTCTAAAGTACTGAGACAGGCTGCCTCTGAAAATTACATTATCTAACTGACAAAACTTCTAAAAGGAATACAATTATCTTAAAAACCCTAGGAATCAAATAAAATAACCAGGAAAACTTAACCATTGGAGAAGAGAAAAGAACAGACATCATGCCCAGACTTGTCACCATGCCAATATCAATTTTTTATCTATTTTTACAAAGAAAGCTCCAAGAGATTACTTGGGGGACTATGTCTGCATACTAAAACAGCCTTTGTTCACAATGCATTTCTGCTCCTCAGCTTTCCATAACTTGTCCGCAAGCTCTTATTTGTCCTTTGGTACAGTTTAATGTCTAACAATAATTTTTTACAAACCATTTCTTGGATTTTGGGCCCATTCATTTACAGCTCCTTCCGTAACTTTACTCTTTCCAATAAGGAGGATATTAAAGTATCAATCATCTGGCCCATTTTTTGAACTCTTCATATTTTTATGTGGCTCCCATATATTATGCATGTTAATAAATTTATTATGCTTCTTTTCTTAACATGTCTTTTGCTTTAGGGATGTCATCTGTGACCCTTTATGATGGGGAGGAAAGGAATTATCCCTTTTCTACTCCAACCAGAGCATAATGACTATAGTTAATAATAATGTATTTCATACATGAAATTTGCTAGGAAAGTAGGTCTTAAGTATTCTCAGCACAAAAAAAGGTAACTAACTATGTGAGGTGATGGATATTTAAATAGTGTGATTGTGGTAATCATTTCACAATGTATACTTATATTAAAACATCATGTTGTACATCATAATCATATAAAATTTTTATTGGTCAATTATAGCTCAACAGAGTTGAGGGGACATAAAGTAAAAGACTCAAGAATTAAGTTGGAGAGCTATTTTCTCGACAAAAATTCTTTCCAATCCCTGCATCTACCCTAATCATCACTATTTTCACAGGTCCAGTTTGCAAGTTTCTGTTCTGGACTTTCACCTACCCATTTAGTCTGTGCACACCTCCTGTGGAAAACCTTGCCTCTTTATCCCATGAAAACTCTAACCACATAAGTTGTTGCTTATTTTCATAGCTGAAGGATCTATACAAAATACAGTCTTCATTAGTGTAGTGATCAATCCAGTTTTTAAATTTCCTAATCTTTAACCATGTTTACTAGACAAAGACAAAGGATTAAAAGACTACGTAAAAATTCTACAGACTTTAAAGCTTTGAGTCAGAAGCTTAAGAACATCATTATAATTTCAGAAAGGAAAGGATACATGTAAGACAAAGCAAACCTAACTTTTAAAGCAATGATTAATCTTGTTTAGAGAATAGTCAAGATTCTATTTTAAATCTTCTATCTGGTTTTAATGGTTCAGAAAAAATTACATTTTGATGGAATGTGTTAGGCTAATTAAATCATTCAATGTAAATAATTTTCAATTAATTAATATAATTTGAGTGATGTTATTGTTCAGGAAGCCTCAAAAGAAAAAACATCATTTGGTGAAAACTTAAGTGAAGTATTTTTTTCTTTTCAAATAGATACTTGATTGTTAAAAGTCTTTTTCTAAGTGTTCACAATCCTCATCTGAATTTACAAATGGAAGAAACTGATCATGTTAGAATTCATATATAATTTTATTTATTTTTTTTAATTTTAAAAATATTTACTTTTTTTCCCTATAAGATCGCACAAAAGTTGGGAAGAGAAGGAAGGATGTCAACTAGCCTACATCAAAATCTGGGCTAAGGAAAGACAAAGAGCTGCCTAAAGAAACTGGTAGCTGGAGCAAAGGGCACAGATCAAGGTGGCTGCTGGCCAGCGGAGCCAGCAGCCTGGGGCGGCCATACCCAAGAGCAACACCCAGGTGTGGCAGGGACAGCATGGCTGCTGGCCCCAATCACTTCTCCTTTTCAGGAAGGGACAGGGAGAAGCTCACTCTTTAAACATATTCTTGATGGTCTTGTGCTCCTTCATGGCCTTTTCCCAATCGCTGCCATTGCACTCCTCAGTGACTGCACTCCGCACGGTGCCCTCATCCAGGCAGTGGGGGGCAATTCCAGAGCCTCCATGGTTTGAGCGAGGAGTGTAGAAGCTCTGAGCACCACATCTCTTGCAGAAGATGTGCTGGGCTTTGTGCGCATTGAATATCTAAGTGGTTATATTCTCGGCTCCCTTCAGGAGCTAGAAGAGAGAAGCTGGATCAATGAAGTGTCTATTCTGCTGCTTCTCGCAAATGCTGCAGTTGCAGTCAAAGATGTGCAAGCCTGCTGGAGCCCAAAGTTCAAAACGAACTGCTCCGCAGTGGCAGCCTCCTGTGTGCTTTACCAGGCCCTGCTAATCAAAGGTGTCCAGCAGGAGCTTGGCAGCGCCCTCGGAGGTGAGCCTCTGCCATTTCTGGAACAGCTACCAGCGCTCCCGCTTCTTTCCCAGGTCCAGTGTGGACACCGAGGACGTCGGGGTCGCCGAAGTCGGCGGCTGTAGCAGCGCCAGCTCTGGCTGCTCCGTGAGCCCACCTCCTGGGCCCCCCGCGACCGGTTCCTCAGCCGCCGCTTCGCCCATGGCTGCTTCTTAGCCCCCTGGTCTCCGTCCCCGGCCTGGCCTGGCTCACCCAGCAAGGAGCTGGTGTTGGCAGCCGGGGTGGCGGCTGCGGGGGGCCCCGGACCGCTTCTGCCCACACGGCTTGGCGGCAGTTGCCAGGCTCCTTGCCCACTGCATCTACAATTCATATATAATTTTAAATGTTTATATTTCAAGAATTTCTACTAGAAAAAGTACATGTTCCTTAAAGACAACATTAAAATTTTAGAAAATTTTTGGATGATAATTGTAGGTGATACTGTAATGCATTACCCAGATTTCTCATCGCAACTGAAAAATGTATTAATATTTTCTCCAGTGGTTGGAAGTGTTATCTCACAGTCCTCTCCTGTTAGTCCTTTAAGGGAATTTCTCCCAAGTTGCAGAAAGCTGCTTGACTCCGTTCTTCAGGGGTTCTCACACCTAATACTGACTCATGTGGGCTTAAACAAATTTGACAAAAAAAAAAATTTAAAAGGCCTGATATTCTTGTCCCATTTTGAGGCAATTTTGAAGAAAGTCATCTCAGTTTGAAAGAATCTCATTGGGTCAACTGAGGACTTTGTTGGGACTACATCAGAGCCAAACTCCCCCTTTGGTCAAACCTGCTTTCTTTCTTTCCTGCTCTGTATCCTTCCAGAGAGCATTCTCTAATAAATTTCTTACATTCTAGTCTACATTGCAGAGTTGGTTTCCCCTGGGAACCCAAACTACTATATCATATATCTTAAAAGTTATATGTGGAACTGAGGTAGAGAAAGATGGCCAAACAGAACTCTCCAGTGATAATCCCCCTGGCAGCAATACCTTAATTGAATAGCTGTCTACGCAAGCAAGCACCTTCCTAAGAACCAAAAATCAAGTGAGCAACCACAGTACTTAGTTTTAACATTATATCAAGGAAAAAAAATCACGGAAGAGGGTAGGAAAGACAGTCTTGCATTGATACACGAACTCTCCCCCAGGCCGTAGTAGCACTGCACCAGCACCAGGTGGAGAGAGAATCTGCTTGCCTGGAGGAAGATAAAAGTGATTGTGGAAATTTGCATTGGAACTCAGGGCCACCCTGTCACAGGGAAACACAACACAGAGCAGAATTCTGCTGGTACCCGTGAAGGGAGCGTTTAGCCCAGCCTTGGCCAGAGGGGAATCCTCCATCCTTGCAGTAGGAACCTGAGTTCTAGCTAGTTCTACCACCAGATGATGAAAGCAGACTCAGGCCCAGAATAAATTTGAAAGGGAGTCAGGCCACAAAAACTGCAGTCTTTGAACAAGTACTGCTGGTGTGCTGGGCTCAAAGCCAGTGGACTTGGGGCACATATGACCCAGTGAGACACCATCTGTGGCAGCCAAAGGAGTGGATGCATCACCCCTCCCCCAACTCCAAGCAGTGAAGCTCCAGGAGAGAATCCTTCCAGCTGGGGAAACGAAAGGGGAGAGTATTAAGGTTTTTGTCTTGCAACTTGAGTGTCAGCACAACCATAGTAAAATGAAGTACGAAGAAGATTCTTGAAGCCCGTGATTCCAGGTCATACCTCCTAGAGGGCATTTGTAGACTCATGCTGGGCAAGAAGGGAGCTTGCTGCCCTGAAGGGAAGGAATCAGTCCTAAAAGGATTCATCACATGCTGACTGGAGAGCCCTTGGTCCTTGAATAAACATCAATGGTAGCCAGGCTGTAGTTGCCACAGGCCTCGGGTGAGATTGTGCTGGCTTCAGATGTGACTGGGTGCCGTATAGGTGTGGTGGCCATGGGGGAGTGCTCATGTCACCCCTCTCCCAACTCCAGGAAGCCCAGCATGGATAGTAAGACTCCTTCTGTTTGGGGGAAAGTGAGGAAAGAGAATGAGAGACATTGCCTGGTAATCCAGGGAATTCTCCCATCACTTACCCAAGTCCATCAAGGCAGTACCACCAGGAGTTTGCAGGAGCTGAAGCAATACTGGGCTTGGAGCACCCCCTATTGCTGATATGGTTTCAGTTAGCTGACAGTTAGATTATAACACTCAATTCCCTTTGAATACCTGAAAAGAAGAATGGGTAAATACAACCCCAGATGTGGAGATTAGAATAATAACCTAATTCTTCAATGCCCAGACATCAATGAACATCCACAGGCATCAAGGACATCTAAGAAAAATGACCTCACCAAACAAACTAAATAAGATACTAGTGGCAAATCCAGAGTGACCTTTCAGAGAGAGAATTCAAAATAGTTGTTCTGAAGAAGCTCAGTGAACTTCAAGACAACACAGAGAAAGAAATCAGAATACTAACAGAGGAATTTAACAAAGAGATTGGTATAATGAAAAAAATCAAGAAGAAATTATGGAGCTAAAAAATTAAAGTGACAAACTGAAAGATGCAACAGTCTCTCAACAGCAGAACTGATGAAGCAGATGAAAGAATTAGTGAGCATGAAGACAGGCTTTTTGAAAATATGCAGAAAAGAAAAAAGAAAAAAAAGACTTAAAATGAAACACATATACAAGATCTAGAAAATATTCTCAAAATGGCAAATCTAAGAGTTAATGGCCTTATAGAGGAGGTAGAGAGAGAGATTGGGGTAGAAAGTTTTCAAAGAAATAATAACAGAGAACTTTTCAAACCTGGAGAAAGATATCAATCTTCAGGTACAAGAAGGTCATAGAACACCAAGCAGATTTAACCCAGATAAGACTACCTCAAGGCATTTAATAATCAAACTCACAAAGGTCACACATTTAAAAAAAAGAAAAGGTCCTAAGGTAAGCAAGAAAAAAGAAAAAGCAACATATAAAGGAGATCCAATATGTCTGGCAGCAGGCTTCTCAGTGGAAACCTTACAAGCCAAGAGAGATTGGCATGACATATTCAAAGAGCTGAAGGGAAAAATCTTTCATCCTAGAATATTATATTCTGCAAAAATATTCTTCAAACATGAAGGGGAAATAAAGACTTTCCCAGAGAAACAAAAGCTGATGAATTTATCAACACCAGGTTGCCATACAAGAAATGCTAAAGGGAGATCTTCAATCTGAAAGAAAAGGATATTAATGAATAATAAAATATCATCTGAAAGTATAAAAATCACTGGTAAAAGTAAGTACACAGAAAAATACAAAATACTCTATCACCATTCACTTTAATCACAGCGTGTAAACCACTTATATCTTGAGTAAGCTGACTAACAGACAAACTGAAAAAAAAATAATAACTAAGGTCAGGCTAATGCCTATAATCCTAATACTTGGGGAGGCCGAGGCAGAAGCATCAATTGAGGCCAGAAGTTTGAGACCAGCCTGAGCAAGAGTGAGACCCCATCTCTACAAGAAATAGAAAAATTAGCCAGGTGTGGTGATGTGCACCTGTAGTACCAGCTACTTGGAAAGCTAAGGCAGGAGGATTGCTTGAGCATAAGAGCTTGAGGTTTCAGTGAGCCATGATGACACCATTGCACTCTAGCCCAGGTGACAGAATGAGACTTTGTCTCAAAAAAATAATAACTAAGACAACTTTTTAAGAGATAGAGAGTATAAAAAGATATAAATGGAAATGACAAAAATCAAAAGGCTGGGGGAAGATAAAAGTGTAATTTCCTTTATCTTTTGCTTTGCTTGTTTCTTTGTTTTTTGTAAGCAGAGTTAAGTTATCATCAGATTAAAATAATTGGTTATAAAATATTTTTTGCTAGTCTTATTGTAAACTCAAATAAAAAGATCTACAACAGATACACAAAAAAATGAAAAGCAAGAAATTAAAACACACTACCAGAGAAAATTAGTTTTACACAAAGAGAGATTGGAAGGAAGAAAGAGAGGACCATAAAATAACCAGTAATCAAATAACAACAAAGCAATAGTAAATCCTTACCTACCAATAATAACTTTGAATGTAAATGGACAATGTTATCCAATCAAAAGACACAGAGCAGTTGAATGAATTAAAAAACAGGATCTAAATATATGCAGTTTATAAGAAACTCATTTCACATATAAAGACACACATAGACTGAAAATAAAGGGATGGAAAACATATTCCATGCAAATAGAAACCAAAAAAGAGCAGGAGTAGCTATACTTCTAAAAAATAAAATAGATTTCAAGACAAAAATTGTAAAAGGAGAAAAGGAAGGGCATTATATAATGATAAAGGGACCAGGTCAACAAGAAGATATAACAATTCTAAATATATATTCACCCAACACTGGAGCACCCAGATATATAAAGCAAATATTATTAAAGACAAAGAGAGTGATAGGTTCCAACACAGTAATCGTTGGAGACCTCAACAACCCACTTTCAGCATGGAACAGATTATCCAGACAGAAAATCAACAAAGAGACATCAGACTTAATCTGCACAATAGAACAAATGGACCCAATATATACTTATAGAGTATTTCATCCAACAGCAGCAGAATACACATTCTTCTCCTCAGCACGTGGATCATTCTTAAGGATGGACCATATATTAGACCACAAAACAAATCTTAAGAAATTGAAGAGATCTAAAATCATATCAAGTATTTTTTCTGAGCACAATGGAATAAAATGAGAAATCAATAACAAGAGAAACTTTGGAAATTCTACAAACACATGGAAATTAAACAATATACTCCTGAATGACCAGTGTGTTAATAAAGAGATTAAGGAGGAGAGGAGGAGCCAAGATGGCGGACGAGAAAAGCTGCAAGTCAGAGTGTCTCTGCAAAAAAGATGAATTTTAGAAGAAAGTGAAAAAAATAAGCTAGCAGAGAAACATAGATCGGGTGAAGGTTGGAAGGAAGGGTGCCTGAAACTACAGGAGACTCCACGGGAAGACGTTGTGGAAGAGAACAGGAAGGAGAAAGGTCCTGAGAGGCTTGGAGACCAGCGACAAGGGTAGGTGGAGCGGTTAACTTCCCCCTCCCCTGCATCTCAGACTGCTGGTGGCTCCTGAGCGGCTGGAGAGACCTGCCGACACCAGCCCAGAGACGGCTGCCGCCAGTGAGTAGTGGCCTCTTGCGGACAGGGCGCCAGGCTCCCAGGTCCCCCAGGGCACCTCCCTGGGTGCAGACCCGAGCCTATCGGTAGATGCCGTATTACTCCATTCTCTCCTTCCCCTTCCCTAGCCGTGAATGTCCAGAGAGACAACTTAGCCACCACATGGAGGCATCTCCAAGGAACGGGACCTCTCCTTTTGGGGCCCTACAGCAGACTGAGGGGTACTCAGACTGCGAGTTCCCTACCCGCCAGCCCTCCCAGGCGCTACTTGCCTGGGGACTCCAGGAGTGAGGCAAATCCCGAGGTGGAGTGAAATCAATCCAGCTTGGGCACCCTGTAGGTGATTCAAGATCAGCACCCCTCCCCATGGCAGAGTTGGGGATTGATCTCCAGGGCCCAGGGGACAGGCCTGCAGACCAGACCCCGTACACTCAGGTCACGATCGCACTGCCCCTGGGCACAGAAGGGAGATCTGTGAAAGAGCCTACTGAGGAATGTGTGCCTTCAGGGGCGGGTCAGCGTGCTGGAGCAGCAACCCTCCTCCCAAAAGAGGGCTGTGCACCCAGCTCAGGCTAGATCCTGGGTAGGGAACCTCCTGGCTCATGTCACAGCCAGGGGAGATCCATCAGCCTGAGGTCCCGCTTGCTGGCAGAGGCCTGGGAGAGGCCACGGAGAGGGGGAGGGTGGAGGGGAGTGAGACCTGCTCCAGAGTGTGGGTCTTGGACAGCCCAACCTCCCAAGCCAAGACTTTCAGCTGAGTGGAGCCATTTCAGCCTGGGGAAATTAATAAGATCAAATCAGAACTAAATGAAATTGACAACAGGGAAACTATACGGAAGATTAATAAAACAAAAAGTTGGTTCTTTGAAAAAATAAACAAAATTGACACTCCTTTGGCTAAACTAACGAAAAACAGAAAAGAAAAATCCCTGATAAGCTCCATCAGGAACAAAAAAGAAGTTACAACCGATGCCGTGGAGATTCAAGATATAATTTATGAATATTACAAAAACCTTTATGTACACCAACTGGAAAATGTGGAGGAAATGGACAAATTTTAGAAGCACACAGCCTCCCTAGGCTCAACGAGGAAGAAATAGAATTCCTGAACAGACCAATATCAAGGACTGAAATTGAAACAGCAATAAAAACACAACATCATACTGAATGAGGAAAAATTGAAAGCAATAAAAACTATAAAATGCTGATGAAAGAAATTGAAGAGAACATTAAAAAATGGAAAGATAGTGCATGCTCATGGATTGGAAAAATCAATATAGTTAAAATTTCCGTACTACTCAAAGACATCTCCAGACTCAATGCAATCCCCATCAAAATACCATTGATATTCTTCACAGAGCTGTAGTAACCAATACAACATGATACTGGCATAAAACCAGAGACATAAATCAATGGAATAGAATACAGAACTGAGAAATAAATCCACATATCTATAGTGAACTCATTTTTAACAAAGGTGTTAAGAACATACATTGGGGAAAGGATAGTCTCTTCAATAAATGGTGCTGGGAACATTGAATATTTATATATAGAAGAATGAAACTATAACCTTATCTCTCACCATATACAAAAATAAAATCAAAATTATTGGAAAGTTAAGCCTAAGACTTGAAAATATAAAACTACTAAAAGAAAACATTGGGAAAACTCTCCAGAACATTGATCTGCACAATGATTTCTTGAGTAATACTTCAAAAGCACAGACAACAAAAGCAAAAATGGCCAAATGCAACCACATCAAGCTAAAAAACTTCTACACAGCAAAGAAAACAGTCAACCAAGTAAAGAGATAACCTGCATAATGAGAGAAAATGTTTGCAAACTACCCATCTGACAAAGAATTAATAACTAGAATATATAAGGAGTTCAAACAGCTCAATAGGAAAAAAATAAAATAATACAATTAAAAAATGTCCAAAAGACCTGAATAAACATTCCTCAAAAGAAGACATACAAACGGCCAACAGGTATATAAAAAATGCTCAACATCATTAGTCGTCAGAGAAATGCAAATCAAAACTACAATGAGATATCATCTCACCCCAGTTAAAATGATAGGCCATGATGAATGCTGGTGAGGATGTGGAGAAAGGGGAACCCTAGGCCACTGTTGGTAGGAATGTAAATTAGTGCAACCACTATGGAGAACAGTATGGAGGTTCCTCAAAAAACTAAAAATAGAACTATCATATAACCCAGCAATCCCACTACTGTGTTTATATCCAAAAGAAAGGAAATCGTTATATGGAAAACATATTTGCACTCCCATGTTTATTGCAGCATTATTCACAATAGCCAAGATTTGGAATCAACCTAAATGTCCATCAGCAGATGAATAGATAAAGAAAATATTGTATATTACACAATGGAATATTATTTAACCATAGAAAAAGAATGAAATCCTGTCATTTGTAGGAACATGAATGGAACTGGAGAACATTATGTTAAGTGAAATAAGTGAATCAGAAAGACAAATATCACATGTTCTCATATGTGGGAGCTAAACATTAAAATAGTTGATCGCATTGAGATAGAGAGTAGAATGATGGTTACCAAAGGCTGGGAAGTGTAGTGGGATGAGGAGGATAAAGTGAGTGTGTGAAAATATAGTTAGATAGAAGGAACAATATTTTATAGCACTCCAAAGTGACTATAGTAACCAATAAGTTATAATATACTATAAAATAACTAAAATAATGGAATTAGAGTGTTCCTAACACAAAGAAATGATTAATTCTTGAAGTTATGGACACTCCAATTTCCCTGATTTTATTATTACACATTCTATGCCTGTATCAAAAGATCACATGTACCCCAAAAATATATACAGCTATTATATATCCATAATAATTAAAAATAACAAAATTAAAATGTTATATGTGGAGTCAGATAAGGAACTGTACTCAGATATGAATAAGAAAGTTCTGTGTTCCTGTTTCAAATTTTTTTTATAAAATAATATCCATAATAATATCAATGTACTATATTAATTTATTTTTTATTTTATATATTTAAAATACACACTGTACAATGTGATGTTTTGATATACATATGCATACTGAAATGATTATTACACTTCAGCAAATTTACATATCCATCTCCTCACAGTTAATTTTTTTGTGTGTGGTAAGAGCCTCTGAAGTCTACTGTCTTAGCAAGTTTCCAATATACGATATTATTAACTACAGTACAGTCATCAAGCTGTACATTAGATCTCTAGATAACTGGAACTTTGTAACCTTTGACCTACTTCTCTCCATTCCCCTCCCACCCCTAGGAACCACCAAATGGTTACTCTCTGTTTCTATGTATTTGATTTTTAAAAATTCCATATATAAGTGAGCTCATGCAGTATTTGTCTTTCTGTGTCAGGGTTATTTCACTTGGCATAATATCTTCCAGGTTCATCCATGTTGTCAAAAATGGCAGGACTTCCTTCCTTTTAAGGGTGCATAATATTCCATTATATATGTATACCACAATTTCTTTATTGATTCATCCATCAATAGACACTTAGGTTGTTCGCATATCTTGTCTATTGTGAATAACGTTGCAATGAACATGGGAGCACAGATATCTTTACAAGGTATTAATTTCATTCCCTTAGGTCTATATTAGAAAAAGGAGTTTCTGAATCAGATGGTAGTTCTATTTTCCATTTCTTGAGAAACCTCCATACTGTTTTCCATAATGGCTGTGCCAATTTACATATCCACCAATAGTGTATAAGGGTTTCATTTTCTCAACACCCTCACCATCACTTGTTATCTATTGTCTTCTTGATAATAGCTATCCAATGTACTATATTTATATAAAATCTTTCATTGTATAAAATAGAATTAAGGTACTTGAATTCATTTGATCCTCAAAACATCCCTGTGAAGATGGGGGAGCAGATATTATCATTGAAACTTCTCCATGATTAGGCAAAAGGAGGCAAATTCAGGATAGATACTTTATATTTATGAATCACTATAAATGAAAACTACTCATATTAAATAAACTACATATCTATATTATATACAACACATATAGTTCTATATTAATGTAATAGTTAATTAAGCATGTATTATGACAATTTCTAAATAGTGACATTTAAGTAATGATATTTAAATACTTAAACGATTAAAAGTTCTCAAAATTCATGAATATTTAAACTACAATAGCTTAGGCAAGCACATACTGGTATATTATAGGGTCATGGCCAATTCAGGGCTGACTTTAAGCTACGTTACTTTCCAGAACATTCAGAACTGCATTTTGTTCTTCAGAATAGCAGAATTCAGAAAGTCATCCTCAGACTTTGTTATACCAGTCAAGTTGCACCCACGAGATAAGCCAAATAATCAAGTTAAATTATACCTTTATTACTTAGATCTGTTGCCTTTTGGTATACTTCATTCTTTCTAAGATTCCATTGATTAGAGTAGGGTGTCAATTTAAGGAAGCCATAGGAATGTTCTCAAGGATAAATTGCTTCTTTTTTTTTCTGTTCCGTAGTTATGGAAAGTAATACAGACAATCATCTTAGAAATATCAGCAATCCTCAAATAGGAGCAAGGTAAGAAAATGAGAATGTGTCTATACTTACCATAATTTTAAGATGAAAGGAATAATTGTTACAGTAACAGCTTCACATTGTATATACACAAAGTTTATAATTTCAGCTGAAGTGCTAATAGCTTGTATTAGTTGGGGATTTCCATTTCCGTATTATGTACACCTGAAATTCTGCTGAAATATGATGTTATTTCTACATAAATGCACCCAGCCCATAGTGGGTAGTATTTTCTTTTACAAATCTAAGATTTTCATTTTCTTGAAACTCTTGGTTAAGAATAATGTACATTTAAATTAATAAAATTTTTTACTAACTCTTTGTTTTAAAATATTCTGCATTGCCAGCTTGTCTATTTAGGTGATGACATAAGATAGGTATTATAATTATAGGGCATTATAACCTACTGAGACTCCAGCTACTTTTCATATACTTCAAAACTTTTCCCAAACTGTTATATGGCAGTGCAGTCAAAATGAATTATTACAGGGGTTTAATTTCCAGAGCTTCAATCAAATCTTCATTCTGTATTCAAAGTCAAGTCACAGTAACATTTGCTGTAAGAAAAGACAAGTTGCATTGTTGTACATTTTAAATGCCAGTTTTCTTTGTTTTTCTACCTGTGTTTAATATGTATTATTTAATACATGTGTGCATTTACTATATATAAACATATATGGTGTAAATAAACATTTATGTATTTGAAGACCATTTGTCCACTAGGACAAATTTATTGAAAATAAAGTCTTATTGCTTTGCCTTCTACTCTGGCTAGTAATTCTAATAAAATTGCTAGGAAATTCACCCTCATTATTGCCTGAATAGCAGCCATTTATAGATGAATAACATTATGAACTACAAAAATTAAAAACAACAACAATAAGAAAAGCTATCATTTGTGTTTTGTTTAATATATGATGCCAAATTAATTATAAATTACATTTATAATGCTCCATACATTTTGTATTTATTTACTCAATCCTCACAACAGTAACAGAAGATAGATATTACTACTATCCTTATTTTATAGTTTAGAAAACAGGCACAGAGGCTGAGTAACATGCCCAATATCACAATGCTAGCAAGTGGTGAGTTTGGCATTTGAATTCAGGAAGGTTGTCTCTACAGTTCATGCTCTTAACTGTTGTGTATACTGTTTCTCATAAATCATAAAGGACCTAAAGACTCCATGTATCATCTAGCAAATACTTTTTAAAAATTAAATATACTATTTATATAATACATTAACATGATGTAAAATTAAGACACAAAGGGTTATATTGAGCAAGTGAAACAATTTGATACCTCATCTTTCCTCATCACCACTTTTATTGCCAGAAAAAAATTCTCTCAAATATTTTAGTCATTTTTATGAAATTTATCTTTCTGTTTCAAAATAGCAAGCTTTAAATGTTTTGCTTGATTTATGCATTGCAAACATTATTTTCTGATATTTTGCTATAGTGGAGGAAGATTTATTTCTAGTATTTGACACCCCCTTCGCTCCATCTTTTAAAATTTATTTTATATATTAATTTTTTCATATATCGATAATTAATATTTACATCATTTGACTAAGTTGTTGGTGTTCATTGCAGAGACATGGAGTATAATATATTTACTTTCGTATACAATGATTTTCTCCAGGAATTAATAATTGTTTCATTTCTAAAAATCGTTTCATTTTATATTTGCCTATCCATAATTATTTTCATATACTCTCCAAGATATGTAATTATACCATTACTTTACTAACGATCAAAACTATCAAACAATCTAGCATTTTTTTCTTTCTCTAGAAAACTCTTTCCTTGAATTTTTGTTCTCTTGTGCCATTCCTGACTCATTGTTCTGCAGGCTTGCTGCAGTGATGATCCTGGGACTTCCTTTAATTTCTTTTCTTGCGTGGATTCCCTATTTCCTATATCCCATATCTTCTCTCTATTTTGTTTAAATCTTTCATATTGAAAAAGAAGCTTTCAAGAAACTGTGCATGGAAAGTACATTTTTGGTGACTTACTCTTATACTTGGTTCTTAGTTTGGTTTGGTAGAGAATTCCACATGAAAATTATTTCCCCTCAAAATTTTGAGGGTATTGTTCTGTGATTTTCTATATTGTAGGGTTGCTTTTGGAATGTGTAACGGCATTCAAATTACTTACTTTTTATACATGTGATGTTTTCCCCAATAATTTTGATGCCTTACTATTGTCCCTAGAAATAGGACATTTATTTTGATCACATGCAATGGTTAAGTTATTTTTTTTTTTTTTTTTTTTTTTAGACAGATTCTAACTGCGTTGCCTGGGCTAGAGTGCCCTGGCATTGTCCTAGCTCACAGAAACCTCAAACTCCTGGGCTCAAGCAATCCTACTGCCTCAGCCTCTCGAGTAGCTGGGACAACAGGCATGCGCCACCATGCCCGGCTAATTTTTTCTATGTATTTTTAGTTGTCCAATTGATTTCTTTCTATTTTTAGTAGAGACGGGGTCTTGCTTTTGCTCAGGCTTGGTCTCGAACTCCTGAGCTCAAACAATCCGCCCGCCTCGGCCTCCCAGAGTGCTAGGATTACAGGCGTGAGCCACCGGCCCGGCCAGCAATGGTTAAGTTTTGTTTTTGTTTTGTTTTGATTTTGTTTTTTTAATTCAGTGTGCTAGAATTGGGCCATTTCTTTGTTTCCTTTTTTCTTTCCTTCTCTAAAAAATATATAATTGCATCTACTGTCTTTGTTCTTTCTGAAAGTACCATTAGTCATCTATGAAACCTCATAGTTTGATCCTGTTCAATTTCTCCAAAGAATAAATCTACAGTCTTTCGCCAGGGTAGAGGGTTACTTTTCTGTATGAGATAGAGGTAAAGGGTGAGTAGTGGGGATCTACCAACTGCATGTAAAAATGTTTAATCTTCCTAGTTTAGCTACTTGTCCCTTGTCTTGTTCCCGCCCACCTCACCCTCACCATTGATAATATCTATTAATCTTTAAATTCTGGGACTTTCGAAGGTTCTGTGGAGGAAACTGATCCACTTTCTTTCATCGTTTACTTATGAAGGCATTTTAGATTGTAGCTTTCTTCACTCTTGAAAGACATTCTTTCATTCACTTTCTGCTTTCAAAAACAAGTATCGCAACCTCTTGTCCACTGATTTTCTCTTCTTATTCACTTACCCTTGTCAGTTCATACCTTACATACACTTTTAATGTCATTACAGTAGAGTTTCAGATACAAAAGGAAATAAACTTATGGGGTTAATCTGTTACATTTAGCTAAAATTACAACAAACCATTTCCCCCCCTACAAATGAAAACTACCCCTCCAACAGGAATTTTTTGTCATAGATGATAGCATGTAGTTCCAGCTATTAGTAGTTGTGACCATTTTACTAAAATATTCCTGTGAAAATCATGGGGTGCACTTACAAAGAATTTCTTGAATTTAAGGGTCATAATATATACTTTTTAATATCTATCTGAACAGCTGGATAAAAATTTCTATTATTGTCCTTGTCACTGGGCATTAAGGACAATAATGCCAACAGGAGAAAGGCTAGTCCATATGAATCCTTAAATTCATCCAAGAACTATAACTTTGCTAATTGGGCTAAGGTAAAAAAATGGCTAATAATCTCCTGAATTTTTTTTCCTCTTCATTTCATTTATGGCTCCTGCTGGCTTCCTTTCCGCATGCATCATCTTTAAAATTTCCATACTATACATACTTATATAGTTTAAAAGTTATAGAATATCACAGTTTCTTGAGACAAGCCAATTTTCCACCAAAGAAACAATGTCCCTAAAATATAATAAAATGCATGTAGTATTTCACAATTTTAGTTTCATATTGAGTCTTTAGAGTTAGGTATGAAAAGAAACGACAAAAAAGTACTAGTTCATTTAGTTTCCTACACTGACTAAGCAGCTTTATTTATTCAAGGGCAGAAGGAAAAAAAAAAAGGAGAAGAAGAAGAAAGAAGAGTACTTCAGTTCTCCCTAAATGTAAATTACTGACACAATTGCAGATACTTATGCCAACATAAAGCTGAATTTAACAGGGCCCTCTGGAGTTTTAAATCCTCTCAACAGTGAATCTAATGGCTGGTGTGCACTTTCTTTTAGGGAAGTTGTCAGTATTAAAATGAGAAATATGCAGGTAGGGAAAAATTCACCTTAGTGAACTATTTGCATAATAAAAATTAATGGTCAGTTTCTTGTTTATGTCCAGTTCACTGATTATCAATAAAAAGTATTGAATTGGGAATCCATTATCCACATTTATTAAAATTACACTCAGAGCCTACTGCAGAGTGTTTGAAATGTAATGAACACTGAAAAGGCTTTCTGGCACCCAATAATAATTAGTTTAAAGTTTAGTAGAACTTTTTGACACTCTTGTATTTTAGTAGTTGTTTTCTATAATATAAAAATTTTCCTTGGTCATGTGGCCGAGTCATTATGATCCTGAATTAGTTTTCTTACGAGTTTTTATTCCATGATGAGATACTTCTCTCTGATTCATAATTCAATCAAAAGCTGACTTAATGCAATGGACAGTGTAATTAGTATTATAGAGATAATTGCAATGCTCGCTGCTTTTCCAATACAAATGAAGAAAAGAAATTGTCATTTTATGCATAGATAATTCAAGAAGAAAATGTAAAAATGGAAAGAATGCTCTATATAAAAGTTATAAATTAATGTGCAAGTCTTCTAATATTTTGAGATTCTTAAATATTCATATTTTAGTCAGACTAAAAGATTGGAATGTTGCTTTAAGCAAGGATTCAATCATCCCGGAACTACCTGAAAATCAAACATACTAATAATTTTATTTCTAAACATACTAATTATACATACAGAATATATATATGTGTGTATATGTGTGTGTATATATACATATTTTTTAAATAAGAATGTTAGAAGAAACATATCTTAAAATAAACAAGACTGTAAGATCTTTGTGGGCAAGATCTTACTTTACATTTTATGCTTTATATTCTGGTACTCCCTAGCATAGAGTTAGGCATAGCTCAACAAATAAATATCTCTGATAAACAGTACTAGCTTTGTACTCTTCACCTATGCCACTGAGGAAATTAGCATTTTAATAAAGACATCTAAAATTGATGCGTACTTATTATCATCAATCTGGAAAATGGTTCCTTAAACCTTCCCACAGTGTGTGTTCTCTATATAATCAAAGTAAGATTAATGTAATTGATTTGAGAAAGTGTAAACATTTTGAACCATAGGATGTTACAGCTGTAAGTCACAACAGAGATCATCCAGTTTAAGCCCAACAGTATTCAGTGGAAAGAATTTGTAACTAGAGAATTGTCTTCGTATGTTCACCAAGTTAGGTGGTTATACGTTACTGTTCCTTGTATTATCCTAAGTGGCTTATTTTTTTAAAAAAAGTAAAAATACATATATGTTTATATATTAGCAAAGAGAAAATTGTTTTTTTCTCATTTAATTATAAATAAACAGATTTCTAGAACAGAAGTTGCTTGTCTTTGTGGTTTTCCCCGAGATTTATTGATCATTTTGGATGGTACTCATCCCTGTAATGGAGCGCCAATATGAATAATAGCATATGGACTGAGTAAATTATCTTAGCAAGGTGCTACTACTCCAAGCCAAAAAGTATTTATTTATAAACAAAACAGAAAATGTCTGTACTTAGAAGACATGCATAGCCAAAGCATTAAATTATTTACCCTAACATTGTTTGTTGTCTGCTTTCTTTATCAAACCTGAGTTGCATGAATTAGAATATAGTTTACCAAAAATGCAACATAAGAAAATGGTGAAATCTCATCCATTCCTGGTCATAGTCTTTGGATGTAGGCATGAATTAAGAGAGATTAATAAGAGAGATTAGTCATAAAAGACATTGTTTTTATTTTTGAAAAGACTATTAAAATCTCTGAATTAAGATGCTTTTCAGCCCCAGTTCACTGTACAAAAACTAATCTTAAACTTCTAAATATATTACTTGACATTTTATAGCTGTCAGAGCCAAATATCAATTTTTTAAATGTTAGTGGAAATTGGATAAGAAACCACATCTCAAAGGAGAATCACTAGAGTATGGAAGAAAGCTATTAATTTACTTCCTATTACCACCTGGAATCTCCTTTCACTGTTCGTACCTATCTATCATCTGCTCTGCTTAGATTATACCCATAAAAATAATTTCCTGAGTAAGGGACTGAAAAATATCACCCTGTGATTTATATTTGATCACTAATCTATGATTCAGACTTTAACTTAACTATATTAAATAGGGCTTAATTTTGCTATAATAAGATAGTTACTAGTGAAGATTGTCTTAAATAACTTTTAAAGACTAAAGATTACTTGTGTAGATTTCAAAAGCATTTCAATGTTTATGTTTGTGCCTTTGATGTGCAAAATACTAATGCACAAATCATAGACTCCTGAGTCACAAATAACCTAGGGCTACTACCTTCCCTACTGCTTTACCTTTAGGTAGGATCTCATTTAACCTGCCTTAATGTTCTTTCTTTCATACAAAAAAAGTATTTTCCTTTTTTCAAAAAAAAATCCATATTCATAGAAGAGTAAGCAGAAACATGGAAAAACATGTCCCATCTTTTATAATCCTACCTTCATGAAGTAAGAATGTTTTATATATACTTCAAACAGGTATTTTTTCTCTGTTTTTATATGTATACTCATATTTTAAAGGAATATTATATACATAGTTATATGATCTGTTTTTCTTATTTAGGGATACATTTGTAAACATAATTCCGGGTCAATAAATAAAGACATGCTATTCTTATTAATTATTCCAGAGTATCTAATTGCACGGATGCACCATAATTTATTTAGGCTCATCCCTATTGTTGGCCATAGTGACTTTCTTACTCTCTTAAGAAATTTTTTTCAAATTTTAGACACTGTTTTAGTGGGCATCTTAGTGTATATGTTCTGTGGATGTGTACTGTTTTTCCTTGCGGATAAATTTCTAGAAGCAGTATTTCTTATTCAAGTCATATCATGTTTAAGGAATTTGATAATATTAACAAATCATATACCAGAAAAGTATAAATGAGTATATGATATTGCTGTTTCCCCATCAGCCAAAATAGTAGATGATGATAATTTTTAATTTGATGGGTTTAAAAATGGTATCTCATTATTTCTATATAAGATTATGTGATTTTCAATAAGGTTAAATAGTTTCTACATAATAGTTAACCATTTTATACTCTTGTGAATTCACCATTCATGGCTTTAGTAAGTTTTAGTAGCGTTTTAGTAATTTTATTATAAATTTGTAGTTCTATGTTTCCTAAATGTGTCCAAAGCCTTCTTCATTTTTTTTCCTTTTGTTTTTAGTTGACACATAACTGTACACATTTATAGGATATGGTATGATATTTTGCCACATGTATACAATGTGTAATGATCAAATCATAGTAATTAGGAGATCTATTACTTCAACATGTACCATTATTTTTTTGTGTTGGGAACATTCAAAATCCTCTCTTCTATTAATAGGTTTTTAAAAATGTACACTAAATTATTAACTATATTTACTCTATAGTGCTATAGAACACTAGAACTTATTCCTATTTAACTATAATTTTATATTCTTTAACCAACATGTCCCTATTATCCCCTCCCCTCTACACTTCCCAGTCTCTCATAACCATATTTCTATTCTCTACTTCTATGAGCTCGATTTATTTTTTTAACTGCCATATATGAATGAGAATATGTGTTATTTATCTTTCTGTGTCTGACATTTCATTTAACATAAGGTACGACAGGTTTATTCATGTTGCCATGAATGACAGAATTTCATTCATTTTTAAGGCTGAATAGTATATCATTGTACACATATACCACATTTTCTTCATTCATCTGTTGAAGGGAATTTAGGTTAATTCCATGTCTTAGCTATTGTGAACAGTGCTGCAATATACATGGGAGTACAGATATCTCTTCCATATACTGATTTCCTCTCCCCTGCATAAATACCCAATAGTGAGATTGCTGGATAATATGATAGTTCTATTTTTACCACTTTGGGAAACTGCCATACTATTTTCCATAATGACTGTATTAATTTACATTCCCACCAACAGTGTATGAAAGTTCTCTTTTCTCCACATCCTTGCCAGCATTTGTTATTTTTTGTCTTCTTAGTAATAGCTGTTCCAACTGGGATGAGATGCTATTCCATTATGGTTTTGATTTGCATCTCCTGATGATTAGTGATGTTGAGCATTTTTTCACATACTTGGTCATGTGTATGTCTTCTTTTGAGAAATGTCTATTAAGATATTTTGCCCATTTGTAAATGGGATTATTTGTTTGTTTGTTTTCCTGTTGAGTTGAGTTCCTTATATATTCAGGATATTTGTACCTTGTCAAATGATTACTTTGCAAATGTTTTCTTTCATTCTACAACCTGTCCTTTTACTCTGTTGATCATTTCATTTGCTGTGTAGAAGCTTTTCAGTATGATAGTCTCATGTGTCTGTTTTTATTTTTGTTTCCTGTGCTTTTGTAGACTTTCCCATAAAATCTTTGCCTAGGCCAATGTCCTGAAGGATTTCCCCTATGTTTTATTCTAATAGTTTTACAGTTGTGGGTCTTATGTTTAAAACTCTAATCCATTTTGAGTTGATTTTTGTGAAGGGTGAAAGACAGGGGTCTAGGTTCATTCTTCTGCATGTGAATATCCAGTTTTCCCATTTCTTGAAGAGAATGTCATTAACTCAATATATGTTCCTGGTGCCTTTGTTGAAAATCAGTTGTCTGTAAATATGTGGATTCATTTCTGGGTTCTCTATTCTGTTTTTTGGTCTATGTGTCTGTTTTTATACCAACTATGCTGTTTTCATTACTATCACTTTGTAGTGTATTTTGAAGTCATGTAGTGTGATGCTTTCCAGCTTTATTCTTTTTGTTCAGTACAGCTTTTGTTATTCAGGGTCTTTTGTTGCTCCATATGAGTTTTAGCATTTAATTTTCTATTTAAATAAAAATGTTATTGGTATTGTGATAAGGAGTGCATTGCATCTGTAGATTGCTTTCGATAGTATAGTCATTTTCACAATATTAATTCTTTTAATTCGTGATCATGGGATGTCATTCCATTTGTTTGTGTCCTTTTTAACTTCTTTCAGCAGTTTTTTGTAATTTTCATTGTAGAGATCTTTCATCTCTTTGGTTAAATTTTATTCCTAGGTACTTCATTTTTTGTGCCTATTGTAAATGGTATTTAAATATTTAAATAGTTTTATAATTATTATAGCTACTTGGTGAATTTATCCTGTTTTTGTAGGCAACATATGGTTGTGTCTTATTTTTGATTTCATGCAAACAGGAACCAAAAGCGTGCAAGAGTAGTTATCCGATATTAGACAAAATAGTCTTTAAGTCAAACAACATAAAAGGAGACAGGAGGTCTTTATAAAGTGATATAATAATTACAAATATATATGCAATCAACACTGCAGGACCCAGATATATAAAGCAAATATTATTAGAGCTAAAGAGAGAGATAGATTTCAATGCAAAATAGCTGGGAATTGTAATATCCCTCCTTTCACCATTGGACAAATCATCTAGACAGAAAATAAATAAAGAAACATCACACTTAAACTGTATTATGGACTGAATGAACTTAACAGATATTTACAGACATTTCATCCAATAGTTGCAGAATATGAATTCTTCTTCTTATCAGCACATAAAATATTCTCCAGTATAGATCACATATTAGGGCACAAAACAGGTTTCAACAAATTTTAAAAAATCAAAAGCATATTAAATACTTTTTCAGACTAAAGTAAAATAATACAATAAATCAATAATGAGAGGAACTTTGGAAACTGTACAAATGTATGAAAATTAAACACCATGTTTATGAATGACCAATGGACAATAAAGACATTGAGAAGAAAATTTTTAAAAATTTCTTAAAGTAAATTAAAATAGAAAAATAACTTTTCAAAACCTATGGGATACAATAAAAGCAGTACTAAGAGGGAATTTTATAGTCATAAATGCTTACATCAAAAAAATAGAAAGATTTTAAATAAAAATCTTAACAATACACTTCAAAGAACTGGAAAAACAAGAACAAGATTTCTGCTGAGAAATCTGGTGTCAGTCTGATGGAGATTTCCTTATATGCAACTTGATATTTTTCTCCTGCTATTTAAAATTCTTCCTTTGTCTTTGACTTTTGACAACTTGACTATGATGTGCTTCTGAGAGAAACTTCTAAAATTTAATCTATTTGCGGATCTTTGAGCTTTCTGTATCTGGATGTATGTATCTCTCTCAAGGCTTGAAAAGGTTTTAGCTATTATTATATTAATTAGATTTATTATCCCTTTTCTATTTCCTCTTCTGGAACTCCCAAGATGTGAATATTTGTTTGTTTAATGATGTTCCATAGGTCATGTAGTCTTTCTTCATTCTTTTTAAATTTATTTTTTACCTTTTTTTTATCTGATTGGTTTTTTCAAAAGGTCTGTCAAGTTCAGAAATTCTTTCTTTCGCTTGATCTAGTCTATTGTTTCAGCTCTCAACTGTATTTGTTATTTCATTCATTGAATTCTTCAGTTCTCAGATTTCTGTTTTCTTCTTTTTTAATTGATTTCCTGATTTATTTGCATTTTCTATGCCTTCTCTTGTATCCCACTGAGTTACTAAGGATCATTATTTTGAATTCCTTTTTAGGAATTTCATAGGTTTTCTTTTCTTTAGCATCTGTTAGTGGAGAATTATTGTGTTCCCTTGGATGTGTCATGTTTCTTTGCTTCTTAAATTTTCTTGTATCCCCATACTGATATCTGCACATCTGGTGTAATAGTTGCTTCCTTTAATTTTATGGAATAGTTTTCATAGAGTAAGACTTTTTCCTACTAATATATCTCTAATGTTGGTTGAGTAGAGTCCTTTGGCTTTGATTCTAGGTGAGTGCAATATTGTAGTCTCTATTATTTCCTTGGGTGCAATCAACATCAGCAGTGTCTGTTGACTTCCTCAGTTGCTTAGGCTGAGGTTTTTGTCGAGACTGTGGTGTGGCTTTGCTGGGGATTTGACACCAAACGTCTTGGTCCTCTGGCCCCTGGGGGCACCAATGGCAGCAGTGGTGAATCCTGGGCTTGGCAGTTCTCAAATCTCTGGGCAACATACCTGTGTGCTTGCAGTGACAGTGGTGGTCTTCTAGTTGGACAGTCCTTGGGCTTCTGGGGAGAGATCAAGGTCACTAGCGGCAGCAGTGAGCCTGTGCAAGCCTCTTTTAGGCTCTGGGAGCATGCACTTTGGCTCCATATGCTCTGGGGGCAACCCCCTTCATATGCCCAATTGCCTATTCCCCAGGGTATAGGGCATTGTGTAAACTCAATTGCAGAAGACATGGCTACACAGCTGGGGCCAGCTGGTGTTGCAATGCTGAAGTCCTCTGCATAGATATAAGGGGATTTCAGTGGGGCCCCAAGGATGTGAAGATGTAGGGACTATTGGCCCTCAGGGAAGATGTTGTCTGGTGGTGGCTCCAGTCTCAAAATGGTGCTGTGCTGCAGCAGCTTGGGTCTCACAGAGTTGGGAGACACAGAACAAGTTCTTTCTCTGTAACAATGCAGTTGTGTAGAATGCAGGTAGTTCCTTATATTAGAATTATGGCCTGTGAGGGCTGAGCAGCTCTCATATAGCTAGGATTGTAGGCATCTGTGGTGGGAATGTGGACTGCTGGGGATCTCTTATGTATCTTTTCCCTTCAATAGGGAGTCCCTCTTGGGTGTGAACTGATCCCAACTGGATGCTTTGCTTCTCTCTCTATCCTGCTATCTCGAGTTTCCTTGTTTTAGAGGATCTTTGTCACTTCCTTCCTGAATTCCTGTTCTGGCCTAGATGCTCTATTTCATGTGTGGTTATCTACTTGCTGATTTGATCCTTCCTTGTGAAGGAGGTGAATACAGGATGCCTCTATTCAGCCATCTTCAAGCCTTCTTCATTTATACAATTTGAAGAGTAAAGAAATTCAGTTTAGAGCAAATACCTTTTGTTGATTCATCTGAGAATCTCTTACTGTTTTGAGTAGCAGAATACAATTTTAGGATAAACTTCTAGTTAACAGAAAAGCAACTGTAAGGCATGAAAACATAAGGATTCTAGAAGAAAGTGTAGGAAAAACTCTTCTAGATATTGGCTTACACGAAGAATTTATGAAAAATACCCCAATGGCAATCACAGCAACAGAAAAATATGTAAATGGTACTTGATTATATTAAAAAGCTTCTTCACAGCTAAGGAAATGATCAACTGAGCAAACAGACAACCTACACAATAGGGTAAAATATTCACAAACTATACATCCGATAGCTAGAATGGCTTTTATTAAAAAGTCAAAAAGCAATAGATGCTGGCATGGATGCAGAGAGAAAGGAACACTTACACAATGTTGGTAGGACTGCAAATTAAGATGACCTCTATGGAAAACAGTATGGAGAGTCCTCAAAGAACTAAAAGTAGACCTACCAATTGACTCAGCAATCCCACTACTGGGTATTTACCCAAAGGAAAAGAAGTCAAAAGTTCTTTATCAAAAAGACACCTGCACTTGAATGTTTACTGCAGCACAATTCACAGTTGCAAAGATGTGGAAACAACCCAAATGTCTATCAATACATGAGCGGATTAATAAAATGTGGTATATGTATACCATGGAGTTCTACTCAGCCACAAAGAACAATGGTGATATAGCACCTCTTGTATTATCCTGGATAGAGCTGGAACCCATTCTACTAAGTGAAGTATCATAAGAATGAAAAAACAAGCACCACATATACTCACCATCAAATTGGTATTAAGTGATCAACACTTAAATGTACATATAGTAATAAAATTCATCCGGTGTTGGGCAGATGCGGGGGAGGAGGGGATGGGTATATACACACCTAATGGGTGTGGTACTCACCATCTGGGGGTGGACACTCTTGAAGCTTTGACTCGGGTGGGGCAAAGGCAATATACGTGACCTAAATATTTATACACTTGTTATATGCTGAAATAAAAAAAATTAAAAAAAATCTAGTCCCAGAAGGGCAAATATTGCATAATTCCACTTTAATGATGTATCTTAAATAGCCAAACTTATAGAAGCAAAGAATAAAATAGTAGTTCTTCGGGGCTAGTTGGAGGAAGAAATGGGGGACTGATATTTCATAAATATAAATTTTCAGTTATCCAAAATATATAAGTTCTAGAAATCTTTTGTACAACATAGCACCTATAGTTAACAATATCATATTTTGCATTTAAATTTTTTAAGAGGATAGATCACATGTTAAGTGCTCTAACCACAAAAGAAACAAGCAAAGGGGCACTAAGAAATTTTTGGAGGTGATATGTATGCATATTACCTTGATTTTGGTAATGGTGTTCAATGGTGTATGCTTATATACAAACTCATGAAATTGTACACACTAAAGATGTGCAGGATTTTTTGTACATCAGTTATACCTCAGTAGAGCCGTTAAAAAAAAGAAAGCATATCAATGTAGGCAGTATCTTATCAACCTGATTTTTCTGTATCCACACCTGCTATGGTTTGAATGTGTCCCCTAAAGTTCCTGTTGGAAACTTAATCCCTAATGCAACAGTATTGGCAGGTAAGGCCTAATAAGAGGTGATTAGGTCCTGAAGTCTCTGCCTTCATGAATGAATTAATGCCATTTTCATCTGAGTAGGTTAATTTTTGTAAGAGTGGCCTTGATATAAAAGTGAATTCATCCTCCTTTCGTTCTCTCACACATGTGCTCTCTTGCCCTTCCTCCTTCTGCCATAGGATGATGAAGCAAGAAGGCCCTTACCAGATACTGGCACCTTGATATTATACTTTCAAGAATCCAGAACCATGAGCTAAATAAATTTCTTTTCTTTACAAATGACCCAGTCTAACCACAGACTTGTGTTCTATTATAACAACCCAAAATGGACTAAGAACGTGTCTACACTGAATTTTGGTGGGCACAGAAAGTAGCTTACCAATAATTCCCCAAGGATAATCAAATGCAGAAAAAATCAGTACGTTTTTCTATACTAACGGGAAAAAACAAGTGTGATTTAGCTCTGAGATAAAAAGTGGCTTTATAGGTGAGTTAATCAATATAGCATTTATAATAACTAGTTTGGTACTTTATATAGAAATACATATTTAAATTTAAAGCCAGTAAATCCTTTTCCATAGGCATCGACAAGTATTTCACTTAAATCTTATTTCAAGTAGTAATTTAATGCTGCACACCAATTAAATGCTTCCCAAAATTCATTAGAGGACTCACCCTTCTTAAAATGTAAATATGCCAGAAAAAAATAGTCTTCACACTTATTAATGAATATTTTAAGGCAGGCGAAGGTGAGAAAATGAAACACTAAGTGAAAACACTAAATGTTGGTAGAGATTGGAGATATTTCGCATAGCTAGAGCTCGCTGATCACTTTGGATGCTAATATACAATGACAACAGGTCTCCAAATTATATTGTGTACAGATGGGTTATAGTTTCTACGGGAATCAAGCCCGATATCAGTGAAGCATATTCAATTGTAGCTGTCTAGACGTAGTCTGAACTGCTCACACCACAGAGCGATGAACAAACTTTCTGAATGTAGCCCCTCACTGATTACATTTGCTGCGCCTTCAGAGTTATTTAAGTGGTTAATTTTCTATTGGCTTCTTTCTGTGAAAAAAAGTAAATAAATAACTGAGCAGCTACTTTTATAGTTTATATAGTCAAAGAATAAATCAAGATTACTTGATGTTATTTTCTAATATTTTCTCCAGCTGTCATTCCTCACTATCTGCTCCCTAAATATATTATATATATTAACATTGTCACTTATTGTTAATGTTTTGCTTATTCATATGTGGTGTAAGAAAGAGTAAATATATTCTCAACTTGCATTTTGTGACATTCTGAGGGAAAATACTTCTATATGAACATATTATCCACTTTCTATTGGAAGTCAAGGAGAAAATAGTGTTCCATATACTGTAAACATTTCTGATTTACAAACCTTTGTGGAATGGCTGAAGTAATAGCTTTTAAAATCATTTTGCTAATTCAGGCATATCTACTGGGTGCTGACTATGCCAAGTCAGCCAAGACTATATGCCAAGACTATATAGTCTTCTACTGTGGTTTCTATTTTCCCGAACAGAAAGAAACCCCTACGTGCAAATTCATTCATCAAGTAGATTTTAAAATGTTTTTTTCATCTCCCCAGACACCACCTGTGAAATAAGCACCAAAGTAACTGAGATTGAATGTCATGAAATTTTTAAGGAACTGATTTTTGAAGAGACAATGTAAAAAGTCTCATCTTCAATAATTTTCTTAATCTAATCATCTCCAGAAAGAATTGTTTCTTCCTCGAGCTAAACGTATTATCAGGAAGATACAACCTATGATCATAGCCAAGGAAATGACAGATTAAAGTGTGCAATAAAACTATTTTTATGAGTTTGTTGAAAAACATTTTATTTTTTATTATCAAAACATGTTGTAATTTGTATTATGAAATGTTAGTAGATAATCATCATATAAGAGTTGAGGCAGATTCTTCAAATGACTAAACTACCCCAGTTGCTTAAAGACAAGGTTTGAGTTCAAATACAGTGCCTTGTTTTTGTGAAAGAAAGAACACAACTTCTGAATATATTCATCTATGCAGTTAGCGACTTAACAAATGATTTTTTAAGTTCATTTGTAAATCACTTTTATGGTAAGCTAGACAGAAAACATAATTCATAAAACTCACCTATAAATCATACAACAGTTCCTAGGCTAGCTCACAGGGTCTATTTCATCAGACAAGTTTACATGTTACATATTTAAAGATAATAAGCAAAAAATTTAAAAATAATTATATATAGCTCTTGCCCTTATTTAAAAATGACAAATATATCACCAATTTTTTAAATCACAGTACTTTTCTGACATGTTGAAATATTATTAAAAACAAAGAAAAGAAAGAAATAAGAAATATCAAAAAATGTCAAATGTTCATACTCGAGAGGAATGGTAGAAGCAGATGTGGAAGTACATAGGACTCTCCTAGAGATTATTATTGCAAAGATTTTGGCTATTTTTAGGAATATAAGGGATAATGGTATTCATTCCTTATTATACCTAATTATACCTAAGCATATGTAGTTTTTGTTGATACAAGAATGTCACTAATACAAGTCTAATGTTCAGTCAGGGTGCATTTGGAACTCATAAGTGGAACAAATATATACATACAGCTTTTCTCTGGGGGCAATAACATTTTCCCACTCCAAAAAAACAAGAGCCTTGTTAATTTTCCAGGCTTATTTTTCTCTCTGTGATGTTGGCATTTTTGGGCTCTGAGTAGTTTTCTTGTAGGGGCAGACAGGTGCAACACCTTTGCTAACTCATCATAAAGGTCACAGCCAACAGTCTTCTAACAAAAGACAGGTTAACAAGAGAAAAACATAATAAATTTATTTAATCAAACTTTTACATGACATTGGATGCTTCAGAAATGAAGACCCAAAGACCCAGGGAAATTTGTCTGCTTTAATCTTAGGTTCAACAAAGAATGGACAGCTGTATGGAACTGTGATTGGACAAAAGGATATGATATAATGGTAATAAACTGAGGGGGTAAACCCAGCAAGGACTGTCTGTCCAGATTCTTCTTGGCCTCTCTGCGAAGCATTCATTCCCCCAAGTTTGGGACAGGAACCCTCTGGAATGAGAGTCTTCAAAGGAGAAGGGAGAGAATGATCTTTCTAGATTTTATGGCTTGCTTTAGGGAAGAAGAGCTCTGGTTTCTATGACCCACCTTGGGGAGCAGGAAATTCTGGTTTCTATGAGTCACTTTGGGTAAGAAAGAGGGTACAAGATAGGAGGGCAGGAGAAAGCCAGAGAGACCTTACTTCTGAAGCCCTTCCAATGTCCTTCAATTCAAAATTGAAAATACTCAGCATACCAAGGTGTCATTCTTTGGAATATCAAGTTCTGAGCCCTGACACTCTCCAAGGCTCTTATAATTGTCTTTCACTTTGTCTCTCAATATCTCTCTCTGTCTCTGTCTCTCTTTCCTCAATATCATAAATTTGTTTCTTTTCCTAATATTAAAGTAATCAGATGATGGCAGCACAGTGGCATTCAAACCCTGGCTTCTCACTAAGATCATGGTTTCTCTAGCTACCATAGATGGAGACGGGTGGACCTAAACTCCAGGGGCTTATGTGATAGGATAATGAAAAATAATTGTGTCTGCTGCCTGATATCCTGATTATACATCTACTGGAGAAAGAGGGATGGAGAAAGGACATCCTAGTTCATTTTCTGTTGCTATAAAGGAATATCTGAGACTGGATAAAGAAGAAAGGTTTATTTGGCTTACAAGTCTGATGTCTGGAAACGTTCAAGCTTGGGCATTTGCATCTGGCAAGATCCACAGGCTGCTTTAACTCATGGTAGAAGGTAAAGGGGAGCTGGTGCATGCAGAGATCACATGACCAGAGAGGAAGCAAGAGAGAGAGAGAGAGTGGGGAGGTGTTAGGTTCTTTTTACCAATCAGCTCTCACAGGAACTGATAAAGTGAGAGCTCACTCACCATCACCACCTGAGGGAAGGTATTTACTTATTCATGAGGGATCCACCCCATGACCCAGATGTCTCCTATTAGGCCTCACCAACATTGGGGATCAAATTTTAACATGAGGTTTGGTGGCACAAGCATCCAAACTATAGCAAAGGTTAAGGCACAGAATCTAAGAGGGGTAGAAAGGAAGGTTTTGTGCAGAGAGAAAAAATGTCTAAAGGACACTTAGTCTTAAGCATGAGCCCATGTCTTTGTCCTTGCATATCTCACTAAAATCAGGACACTGGCCATCTGATCAAGGAAGTTGGGAGAAAATAAGGTATTGTTTCTGGGAATATATTGAGAATTGAAAGAAACCTAAAAGCAATCTTGTATTTGACATATAACCTATGAAATACCAATAATTCAAGAGGAAACTTTAAAGCAGTGGGAGTAAATTGCAATCTCAAGTGTTATATAATAGCAGGCACTAAAACACTTAACACTTACCTACTTCTGGTTATTCATCCTGTGGGGCAAAGTCTAAAACTATCCTTAAGAATTGTGATATTTGCACATCAATATGGGGCATATGGAATTTGTCTTCATATATAAGATGAATTGAAAAGAGGAATATTCCATATTTTAAGAAACACAGCTATCTAGTTTTAGATTATGTGTTTCAAACACACTGCAGCCACTTCGAGAGATTTTGGAGTAAGTTTGATAAGATCATATTATTAGTGACACATAATTTTATTTTATTTTTTTAACACATAATTTTAAATATTCTTTTTAGACAAAAGAAGGATTGGGCTCAGAAAAATATATACAATTTTAAAATTTTTTTATTCAAAAGGAGTTCAGCTTTACAAACTACTTTCTGTTATTTTACCTGTATTCTCTCTCACCTTCCTTTTTGGGCTGCTTTGTGCAAGCAGATTTTTTTTTCCTATACTTTGCATAGCCCTCAAATTATAGCTGTGACTGCATCAATTAATAATATTTTAAATAAAATCATATGTCCTATCTATAACAGAAAGTAACTTAAAGACATCTGGACCCATCGTCCCATTTTCCAGATGAAGATACTGGAGCCTATGGTCATGCGGTGAAATATCCAACTCAAGGATTCAGGTCTCATACCTCTAGTGTTGTGTTTTTATGTACCACGTTCTGTAATTTGTCTTGGTTTTTGGATTTTACCATCTTATATTTAAAGTAAAAACTCTAATGCCAATATAAAAGGCCTGGAATGCAACTGACACTAGTATATTCTTTCATGGGTGTAGTAAAAATAGTTATATCTATTCCATGGTGTTTTAAGTAACTTACCAAAGTCACAAATGACCTCCACATTGTTAAATACACCGGTCATTTCTAATTCCTCATCTTTCCTGATTTATTATAAATATTTGACATAGTTAATAATTAAATTGCACATTTAAAAAATTTTAAAATACATTTATGGAGTTTATGTGTCAAACATTACTCTAGGCTCTGGTGGTAAGGCAGTGAAAAAATCAGTCAAATATATTTGCCCCCATGGGATTCTACCTTCAGAATATATTCAGAATTCAGCTACTTCTCACTGGTTCACTCTTACCACGCTGGTACGAACCACTCTTGATGCTCATCTAAATTGTAATAACCTCTCAACTTGTCCCTGCTTCTATATTCAATCAGTTTAAGTCAATTTGTATCCCAATGAATAGAATAATTCTGTAAAAATGCAAGTCAGCTCCCTTTACTCTTCAGTGCAAAACTCCTTAGAGATGTCTCATCTCACTCAGGATATTAACCAAAGTCCTCACTATGGCTTACCAGGATCTATGTGATCTGGTTCCCTGTAGTTTCTCTGATTTCTTGCCTTATTTCTCCCAATCTCATTGACTGATTCAGTTATATTGGTCTCTTTGCTATTCTTTAAATGTACCAATCTATTTGTCCCTTAGGACGTCTCCCCTAGCTATAATCTTTACCTAGAATGCTCTTCCCTTAGATATCTATATAGCTTACTGTTTCACTTTATCCGAATCTCTGAGATCTTCACTAACAATAATAGTTATAATAGCAATCCCTCCTTCAGTGTGCACTCCATTTTCCTCTCTATATTTTTCTATAGTATTTATTACCATATAACATATTCCAGTAAAATAAGCTCCATGGGGGTAGTGGTATTTTTTATTGTTGCTAGGTTTTTTTTTTTTTTCCTAATTTGCTCATATGTATATCTCCAGTAGTGTCTGGTGTATAGCAAATACTTGATAAATATTTGTAGATTGAATGAATCAATTAGTTCTCAATTTTATTCTTCAAAAAGAGGAAAGCTGTTTTCTCACTTGATAATTGTATATATTTATCCCATTAATGACAACAACAACAAATCAGTGGAGTGCTGAAGCTATAACTTCCAAAACCTAATATCAAATATCAACTCCAAACTTAAGAAAAATTTTTAATGGTCCAGTCTTACAGATAGTGAAAAAATATATAAGTCCAATTATGCTAATGTTGCACAATTCACAATTGTGAAGATGTGGAAACAACCCAAGTGCCCATCAATACATGAGTGTATTATTTATTTATTTTCTTTTTAAAATTTCAGAATATTATGGGGGTCTTTCTCCTTCCCATGTCTTCTGCTATATATCTCAAGCATAATTGAATCATGGTAAATATGCTTTTATGGATGTGGATAGAATGTTTTATCACATTTCTGGTGACCTCAGTTCATAGTTACCTTAATAATTCCCTGTATCTAGAATATGGAAATCACCTTATCACTATAAAAGAGCTCTGAACCAGAGATAATTTAAAACCAGTTGGAGGTATTTACTATGAAGGTTAACAATAGAGTTACAGTTTTCACTAAGTTTAGCAAGTATTTATTAATAACGTAGTCATTAATGAAATAAATAAGAGACAGTGTCTGACTTCAAATTATTTACAGACTTTGGAATAGTAAGAGAAACAATTTTTCTTGGGTTTATTGGTAAACTTCTGTAATACCTACATAAAGATCATATATAAAAGTATCTACCACCTTGACTCATAATGGATGCCTATGGAGTTAATCTCCAATACTCAACCACTACTTTTATCTGAAAAGAAAAAAAACACATCTATTTCACATTTTATCATATTGTAGGTAATGAATTAAGATAGGAGACCAAGGACTAAAATATGTATGGAGAGGATAATCTAACTTCATTTATGTTTCAATAAAGTAGGAAAATTAGTAATATATAGATTCCTCCAGTTATGAACAAATTAAGTATTGAAGAAGTATAAATTTATTTGTTTTAAGTACAAAATGATACTATACAAGTGAGAATTTGCACTAGCTATTAGTTATCAAGCATGGTTTACATACTTTTGCTCTGAAGTACAGATTTTTTCTATAAAATAATGTACGTTGAAATTTTAAAAATAAAGTTTTGTGCCAAAAGAAAGACTGACAGACATGGGAAGCAAAAAATGCAGAAATTACAAAATCATTTTGTACTAATATAAAATTGTTTTAAATTAAAAGAAATTTCTGTGCTTGCTACAAGAGGCATTCAAACATTAGATATTAGAAAAACAGAAAGCTTTAATCTTATGATGAACCAGTCTGAAAAGAGAAACTGAAATAGGTCATAGGGAATATGTGGTGGCTGGTGAAAATTTCTCAAATTTGAAGAGAGGAACAAAAACAAGAACAATACAATTGGGTGAGCTCATAGCAAAGATAATGTGAAAAGAAATTAAGCATGGTCCAGATCTAATATTAACATATTGTAATTAGTAGATTATATTTTGGCCCATGCTTAAATTTCTAGTGATGTAACAGTGATTGGCCATAAGACTCATTTTAAAAGGTCTAAAGTCATAGTCCAGAATGATTTACTCAAGAGTTTTAATCTTTCCACTTCTCTATGGGCCATATAAAGTATGACTCTTATGTACCAGTAACTTAGGTGCTATGAAAAAACTAGTTATTCCTTTATAGTCACACTCAATTTATGTGTGGGGGATCACTGTCCTGATTAAAACTGTGATACATTTAATTAACACAAAAATATATAGGCTGCAACTTTGAGTTTTATTTAATCACTAAAACCAGAAAGAGAATCCTCAGAATGGCTCATTCTAGCCACTGATGAAAATGCATAATCTGAGAAGTTTTTTTCTTAAAGATAAACAAAATCAACAAACTCTTGGCCAGACTGATTAGCAAAATAAGAGAGACTACAAAAATAAACAAGATCAGAAATGAAAGAAGAGACATTACAATCGATACCACCAAAATACAAAAGATCATTAGAAATTATTACAAACAATTATATGCCAACAAATTGAATAACCTAGAAGTAATTGATATATTTCTGGACAAAGACTGGATCCAACCTACAAAGACTGGATCACAAAGAAATATGAAACCTGAATAGGCCAACAATGAGTAAGGAATTGAATCAGTAATAAAACATCTGCCACCAGAAAAAAGCCCAGGACCAGATGGTTTCACTGCTGAATTTGACCAAACATTTAAAAACTGATATCCATCTTTCTCTAAATCTTCCAAAAAATTGAAGTAGAGGGAATACTTCCAAACTCATTTTATTATATAAGGTTAGCATTACCCTGATACCAAAACCAGACAAGGCTGTAGCCTGAAAGAAAACTATAGGCCAATATCTCTGATGAACATAGATAAAAAAGTCTTCAACAAAATATTAGCAAAACAAATTCAAGAACACATTAAAAGCATCATTCATTATGACCAAGCAGGCAAGTGGGAGGGGGAGGAGGGGATGGGCATATTCACACCTAATGGGTGTGGTGAGCCCTGTCTGGGGAATGGGCACTCTTGTAGCTCTGACTTGGGCAGAGCAAAGCCAATATATGCAACCTAAACATTTGTACCCCCATAATATTCTGAAATTAATTAAATAAATAAATAGCAGCATATATACCTGAAATGCAAGGATAGTTCAACATATACAAATCAATAAATGTGATATACCACATTACTAAAATGAAGGACAAAAATCATATGATAATCTCAGCAGATGCAGAAAAAGCACTTGACAAAATTCAACTATATTATGATAAAAACTCTCAATAGATTAGGTATAGAGGGAATGTACCTCAATATAATAAAGGCTATGTATGACAAACCCATAGCTAACATTATTTCAATAGTGAAAAGCTGAAAACTGTGTCTCTAAAATCAAGGACAAGGATGCTACTCTTACCACTTCTTTTCAACATAGTATCAGAAGTTGTAGTCAGAACAATTAAGCAAAAGAAAGACAATAAAAGTCAACCTAATAAGAAAGAGAGATGGAAAACTGTCTCTATTTGCTGATGATCTTGTGTATAAAAACTCTAAAATCTCCACCAAAAACTATTAAAACTGATAAATGAATTCCATACTGTTGCAAGATATAAAATCAACATACAAAAATTAGTAACATTTCTGTCCACTAGTAACAAACTATATGAAAAGGAAACTAAGAAGATAGTTGAATTAACAAGGAAGTAAATATTTAGTTGTAAATTTAACCAAGGAAGTGAAAGATATGTATAGTGAAAACTATAAAACACTGATGAAAGAGATTGAAGAAAACCCAAATAAATGGAAAGATATTTCATATTTATGGATTAGAAGAATTAATATTGTGAAAATGCCCATACTACCTAACACAATCTACAGATCCAATGCAATCTCTATCAAAATTCCAATGCCTTTTTTCACAGAAATGTAAAAAAATATCCTGAAATTTGTATGGGACCACAAAAGACCCAAAATAGCTAAAGCAATCTTCAGCAAAAAGAAGAAAACTAGAAGCATCACACTACTTGACTTCAAAACATATTATCAAAACAACATGGTGCTGACATAAAAACTGAGACATCTACTAATGGAACAGGATAGAAAAATCAGAAATGGGTTTAGATGATAATCTCAAAAGACACAATCCCAAATGTCATAATCTCGAATGCAGAAATTCCAAAAGATCAAAATTTCTAATGTCTAAATTCCTAAAAGTCTAAAATCTCTGATGTCCCAAATCCTGAAAATCACAATCACAGGGTAGCTGCATGATGTTAGGTAGAACTATTACTTTGTTGTTGTCTTTATTTGGAAATTAAGTGTGGTTTAAGGAGCTGTGTATTGGTGCCAAGTTGACAAGGGGTCAACTTGTTGACTTAATTTTATGTGTCAAGTTGACTGGACTAAGAAATACCTAGAAACCTGATAAAGCATTATATCAGGTGTGCCTGTGAGGGTGTTTTCAGAGGCAATTAGCATGTGAGTCTGAGTGGATTAGGTGGGTAAGATCTGTCCTATGTGTTGGCAGGCACCACCACATCTGCTGGGGACCTATTGAGAGAACAAATACAGAATATGAATTGGTCTCTCTCTGAGAGCTGAGACAAATTTTACTTCTGCTGCCTGTGACACCAGAACTCCAGGCTCTTTCCAGTCTTTGGAATCCAGGACTTATGCCAGTGGCCTGATGGTTTCTGAGGCTTTCAATCTCGGACTAAAAATTATACCATTAGCTTCCCTGATTCTCAATGTAAAAATGTTGAAACTTCTCAATAAATGAAGATATATCTTTTTTGTACATCTGCATTTGTGAAAGTTAAAATTTCTCAAGATCTTTATCAAGTCACTCTTTTGGTGACTGCATATGTGGTGGTGACTCATCATGGTTTTTGACCAATATGGTCAAAAGACTTAGGCTGTCCATCACAATATTTCAAGTAATTACTGTTAAAAAACTGGGTGCACAAAATTACCAACCACAGTGATATGTACTTACACATTTCACTTTTTGACATCATTCTTTATGAATAAGGTTTGGCTGCTCATAAGTTGCTGCTCATAATATACTATTATGATTTCCATTAGTATACTTGAGTGTTTATGCTTGCAAAAATAATGCCTATTTTATTGTGTAGAGCAGCCTATGAAGTGGTCTGTTGTGTTTTTATATGTTTCTCAAATAAATCCCCATTTAAAAATGTAAATAAAAGTCTTCACAATTTTTTAAAATATTTTTTTTCAGAATTACATTTTCTGGATTTTAATTTTTAGGATTTCAATATTTGGGATTATGACTTTCAGTATTGTATCTTTGGGATTATGATAAATTACTTTGGAAATAAACCCACATATTTATAGTTAACTAATATTTGACAAAAATGCCAAAACGTACAATGAGAAAAGACAGTCCCTTCAATAAATGGTGGTAGGAAAACTGGATATCCACATACAGAAGAATGAAATGAAATTCTTATCCCACATGATATGCATAAATCAACTCAAAATGAATTAAAGACTTAAATATAAGACCTGAAACTGCAAAACTTCTGGGAGAAAACAGGATAAAATCTCTATGACATTGATCTGGATAAAACTTTTCTGGATAAACCCCCAAAATGCAGGCAACAAAAGCAAAAATAGATGAATGGGAATAGCACCAAATGATTCTGCACAATAAAGGAAAAAAAATTAATAAAGTGAAGAGACAACACACAGAATGGGAAAAAATGTTTGCAAACCATTCATCTTATAAGAAGTCAATATCCAAAACATACGAAGAACTCAAACAACTTAATAGCAAGAAAATGAATAACCCTATTTTAAAAAGTGCAAAAGACCTGAACAGATATTACTCAAAAGAAGACATACAAGTGGCTAAGAGATACATGAAAAATGCTCAGCATACCTAATTATTAGAAAGATGCAAATTAAAACCACAGTGAAATATCCCCTGACACTTGTTAGAATGGCTTTTGTCAAAAAGATTAAGATAACAAGTATAGAGAGGATGTAGAGAAAGGGGAGCTCTTATACATTGTTGAAGGGAATGTAAATTAGTATAGCCATTTTGGAAAATGATACGGAAATTCCTCAAAAAACTAAAAAGAGAACTACCATACAATTCAATAATCCAACTTCTGGGTATATATTCAAAGGAACTGAAATCAATGTCAAAGGGATATCTTCACTCCCATGTTCATTGAAGCATTATTCACAAAAAATATAGGGAAAAAAACTAAGTTGTCCATCAGTAGATGAATGAATAAAGAAAATATGGTATATATACACAATGGATTACTGTTCAGCATTGAAAATGGAGTGAGATCTTGTCATTTGCAACAGTATGGATGAATCTGGAGGGCAGTATGTTGGTGAAATAAACCAGGCACAGAATGACAAATACCACATCATATAACTTATATGTGGAATGTAAGAAGGTTAAACTCATAGAAGCAGAAAGTATAATGATGGTTATCAGAGTTTGGAGGATGCAGGGATGGAGAGAATGGGGAGCTGTTGATCAAAGGGTACAAAGTTTTTACTAGATAGCACAATAAATTATGAAATTTATTTCAAAAAAGGGTCACTACACATATAAGAATAACATCTATTGGATGTTGGGCAGGGGGAGGGGGGAGGGGGGAGGAGGGAGAGGGGATGGGTATATGCATACACAAAGAGTGCAATGCGCACCACCCGAAGGATGGACATATTTGAAACTCAGACTTGGGGGGGGTAGGGGGGAGCAAGGGCAACATATATAACCTAAACATCTGTACCCCATAATATGCTGAAATAAAAAAAAAGTCAATAATAATGTGTTATATATTTCAAAATAACTAAGAAAGTAAATTTAAAATGCTTCACTATAAAAAAATGATAAATAAGACAGGTTGATGTATATGTTAATTAGCTTGATGTAATCATGTCATATTATATGCATATATCAAAACATCACACTGTAACCCACAATTGTATGCAATTATGATTTATCAGTCAAAAATAATATTAATAATAAATTATTATAATTAAATTATAATTTAAAAAGAAAATACATAATATCTGCTCAGCTATATCTTGACTGTCACATATATAATAAACAACATTAACATATATCACACAGTATTATAAAATAACTACCCTTTGGTTTTCATATTACATATTCTCCTGATCCTGCTCTTTTGTTTATGGTCACTCCTTTAAGTTTCATTGGAGGCTTAAGCACTGTTATTTGATCACTAAATGTTTGTATTAATTAAGTTTTTTTATATACATTTCTTCTCACTCTATACTATTTGCCAAGGAAATCACATCCATGCCAATGGCATCAGTGACCATCCATAACTCCCTCCTCTGAGCCCCAGACCCTTAGAGTTCAACTACCTTTTGGATGCTTCCATTTGGATAACTAAAAAGAAGATAAGACCCAAAAGACTCCAAATTGAACTCATAATTAAACCACCCTCTGCCTGAGAAGCAGCAGAACAGAGATCTTCTTTGAATACACCACTGTTCATCTAATTAAAAACCTAGCACTAATTCTTGACACTTCCCTCCCCCTCGTTTTCTATATATAATCCAGAAACAAATAGTATTGATTTTTTTATCTCCTATCTCTCAGATCTGTCCATTTTATTTACAATATCCATTGTCTTTTTTTATTTTAAACTATCATGAAGGAATTCCTGCCCCTCTTCTAAGATACTCCAGACACTGATGCTAGCTAATCTTTTAAAAATGCAAGTCTGTTTATGTCTCTACTGCCCATTACTCTGTCCCTTTAAATATTAATATTAACATTTCAATCATTCAAAGTACTTAAATATTTCTATACTATCTGATTAGGATAATGACCGATGTCTTTAACACAATCTACAAAACTTTGAATGTTCCAACATGTTCCTGTCTCTCCAGCTTCATCTTGAACCATGATAACTCTCATTCTACATTCTAGCCACATTCACTTTCTTTCACTTCTTCAAAGTCACCACACTCTTTCTTATGAAGAACTATTTCATATGGTGTTCCCCTTACCAGAAAGGATTAATCTCCCCTGATCTACTCCAGGCTTATTTAACTATTACTTCTGCTATGGTCTGAATATTTCTATCTGCCCAAAATTCATATGTTGAATCTTAATCACCAGTGCAGCAATGTTGAGAGGTGGAGCATCTGGGATGTGATTAGGTCATGAGAGCAAAGCCCTCCTAGGTGGAATTAATGTCCTTATAAAATAGGCCTTGAGAGAGCTTGTTTGTTCCTTCCACCATATGATGACACATTTGGAAGGGACTATCTTTGAAGTAGAGAGCGAGCCCTTACCAGACACTGAATCTACTGGAGCCTTGATCTTGGACTTTCCAGTCTCCAAAACTGTGAGCAATAAATTTATGTGGCATGTAAATTACCCAGTCAAAGGTATTTTGATATAGCAGCCCAAATGGACTAAGAAAACCTCTCCTTATGATCTCGTTTCAAAAGTCACATACCCAGGAAAGCCCATTCTGACCGCTTGATCTAAGAGATATCCTTCTGCTATATGTTCTCCAAGCACTGTGTACCCTAGCAATGATCAGGGATGCAATTTAACACTTATTTGATAGATTATTTAATTAATGTTTGCATTTTTTACTAAACTCTAAATTCCAAGATAGCTTGGATTTTTTTCTGTTTTAGCTAAAATTGTAATCCTGTTACCTAGGATAGCATCTAGCAACATAATAAACATTGAATATATGTCTATTGAATAGATGATTACAAAAAAGAGATAAGACACTAAGTTCCATATTTACAACATCAACATTTTGTTTTATTTTTTTCTGAAAGCTTTGCAATAATAAGCTTTTAAAATGGCCATAAATATATAGCTGTAAAACCTAAACATCATAACCAAATCCATCATTGAGCAAATCTAGCTTTCTCAGCCATTCTATTTCTGTATGGGCCATACAAAGTATGAACCTAAAAAAACAATAACTTAGGTGCTATAAAGAAACCTAGTTATTTCTTTATAGTTACACCTAATCTACTTGTGGGTAAGAGACAGAGACCCATACCCTAGCTTATCCTATCACCATAAGGATTATCTTTAACATTGTTTATTACACATTTTTATCATCTATAAGACTCATTATTATGCTAAATTGCAAACAAAACCACTCAAGTTGTCTGTGTTGTCATTTTCAGAACTTCAAAAAAATGAATACAGTGGTGGTTCTCAGTCAGAGTCTTCCCTAAAAAGAAATACAATTCTGTTACTTGTTAAAAAATTTAAGAAAGACTTTATTTAAAATGATTGCAATAGGAGTCAAGACTATTACAATAAAAGAGAGAGAGTGGCCTCAACTCTAAATACACCAAAGACGGCTGGGAATTTATAGCCAAAAAACAGAGGAAGGGGGCCAGTGGATGGAAAATTACTAAGAGAATAGATTAGATATCAAGTGTGGGGGATTCTTGATAAAGAATGTCCAAAGACTTAGACATCAAGGAGGGGATAAAGAATTTTATCAGATATCAAGATTAGGGGGAATCTCACTAAATTGACTTAGTAGGATTCTTTGCCAAAAACTAGGCTCAGGAGGCCCAGGTCAAGGCCAAACTGAGCAGAGGGTTCAGAGGAGTTTGAGTAAAGTTTGGTCAAGGAGGGAATCTTCATCACTTTCCAAAACAAATTTTCAGCTCACACATTCAAACCTCATTTCATAACTAATCAATTACATTATATCTATCTAACATTATGGAAACTTGCAACCTTAGAAAAAGTATCTAATGTACCTGAATATGTTTTTTCTAGTTTAAAATCCCACTTATAATTTTTAGCATTAAAATTGTTTAATCACCCCATCACCTAGATGAGTACAATAAAATAATAGAAAATAAAACTGATGAAAAGCACTAGACTGGGATCATCTCTTGGAGTATACTGTAAGAGGCAGTCAAACTGTGGCTGGTCCCTCCCTTCCAACTTATAGTATAAGAAACAGTTCTTAGAAACATGAATGCCTGATAATAAAGCTTCATCACATACTAGTGGTATGATTGTATGGAAATTACTTAAACTCTTTTGTCTCAATTTGCTCATCTGTCAAATAGAGTGATTAATAGTACCTAATTCAAAGGGTTTTTATGAACAATAAATGAGTTATTGGTAAAGCACTTGGAACTTTAGCTATCATGTAGAAAGAGCTATGTAAAATGTCAGTCAGTTAAAGGGCCAGATGCCATAACTCACGCCTGTAATCCCAGCACTATGGGAGGCTGAGGTGAAAGGATCTCTTGAGGCCAGCAATTCAGGATCAGCCTGTGCCCCAGGAGACCCTGTCTCTACAAAACATGATAAAAAGTAGCCAGGTATGGTGGCCCATGTCTATAGTCACAGATAATAGGGAGGCTGAGGAGGGAGGATTTCTTGAGCCCAGGAATTCGAGGATACAGTCATCACACCACTACACTTCAGCCTGGGTGACAGGGCAAGACCCGAACTCTAAAAAAATAAAATAAAATAAAATAATAGTTAAATTAAAAAAATAATAATAAAATAAAGCATTGGCCTTCTAGTTAGTAGCCAATATATTATTGGGAAGAATATTCAGTGGTATGTCAATAGATGTTATGATTTAAAATGTTTCTTTGACCAAATAAGTTGGGGAATTTGGGGTGAAATAAAGTTGATCAGTTTCTTAGCTAAAGTACTCATCAGAACACTTGAGAGACATTATTAGTTCTGGATCTAGTGTTCTGTACACTGAGAAACACTGTGATAAGAAATTTACAATATGTGGAGGTGAAGGAAGAAGGAAGGCTAAAGGATGATGCCAATTATATTTTGTATAATAATAACTGGTTGCCACCTCTTAACTCCAAATTACTAAAAACCTCCCCCAACCTCCCTGAAAATCATAAAGGCTACAACTTCTCTTTCTAGGTACATGTTAGATTTCCATGTAAGTTACAATGTAAGTAAAAAACAAGGTTTCAATACCTGAGTTGGGATCTGGGCTCTACTGTTACTATTAGTATGCCCTTAAACAATGTTCTTATTTTAAATTTTGGAATATTATGGGGGTACAAATGCTTTGGTTACATAAATTGCCTTTACACCACACCAGTCAGAGCTACAAGTGTGCCCATCCTCGAGAGAGCATGCACAGCTCCTGTTAGGTGTGAATTTACCCATGTCCTCCTCCCCCCTCCCACCTGCCCAACACCAGATGAATGTTATTTACATATGTGCATGTAAGTGTTGATCCATTAGTAGAAATTTAATGATGAGTACATGTAGTGTTTGTTTTTCCATTCTTGTGATACTTCACTTAGAAGAATAAGCTCCACCTCCATCCAAGATATCACAAGAGGTAATTCACCATTTTTAGTGGCTCAGTAGTGCTTCATGAAATATATATATATAGCACATTTTATTAATGCACTCGTATGTTGATGGGCATTTGGGCTGTTTCCACATCTTTACAATTGTGAATTGTGCTGCTATAAACATCTGAGTGCAGATGTCTTTATTATAGAATGTGTTTTTTTCCTGTCAGTAGACATATAGTAGTGGGATTGCTGGATCAAATAATAGTTTCACTTTTTTTTTTTATTATTTTAACTGTGCTACCATTTTTCTTAGAGTGTCATTGCCAAAGTCTCTTGAGCGTTGCCCCCCTATCCAATTTCTCCTTCAGCCTTGTGGTTTGTTGAATGTAATGACTTTTAGAAAATCAGAGCTCTTTCCAATCCTGCAGACCTATTGAATCAGTCTCCATGGAGAAATCTGGGGACAAGGATCCTAGATAGGCTTTAGGTGTTTCCTGTGGTCAAGCACATTTGGCAATTCCTGGTACATTAGTGTGGTCCCAACCACTAAGTAATTTTCAAAGCCCTGAAAAACAATGAAGCATGCCAAAACATTCACACCTGAAGGGGATAGGACTGTGGGCCTTACA
>CAUYSK010093974.1:0-18136 GCA_963575035.1 Avahi laniger | reverse complement strand
CTCTAATCATCAGGGAAATGCAAATCAAAACCACAATGAGATATCACTTATCTCCAGCGAGAACGGCCTTTATCAAAAAGTCCCAAAATGGCTGGGCGCGGTGGCTCCCGCTTGCAATTCTAGCACTCTGGGAGGCCGAGGCGGGCGGATTGTTTGAGCTCAGGAGTTCGAGACCAGCCTGAGCAAGAGCGAGACCCCGTCTCTACTAAAAATGGAAAGAAATTAATTGGACAACTAAAAAGGTATAGAAAAAATTAGCCGAGCATGGTGGCGCATGCCTGTAGTCCCAGCTACTCGGGAGGCTGAGGCAGAAGGATCGCTTGAGTCCAGGAGTTTGAGGTTGCTGTGAGCTAGACTGCAGCACTCTAGCCTGGGCACAAAGAGTGAGACTTTGTCTCAAACAAACAAAAAAAAAAGTCCCAAAACAATAAATGTTGGCGTGGATGTGGAGGGATAGGAGCACTCATACACTGCTGGTGGGACTGCAAACTAGTGCAACCTCTGTGGGAAGCACTATGGAGATACCTTAAAGAGATACAAGTAGAAGTATCATTCGATCCAGCAATCCCATTACTGGACATCTACCCAAAAGAACAAAAGACATTCTATAAAAAAGACATCTCCACTTGAATGTTCATAGCAGCACAATTCACAATTGCAAAGATGTGGAAACAACCCATGTGTCTATCAATACATGAGTGGATTAATAAAATGTGGTATATGTATACCATGGAGTACTATTCAGCTATAAGAAACAATGGTGATATAGAACCTCTTGTATTTTCCTGGATAGAGCTGGAGCCCATTCTACTAAGTAAAGTATCCCGAGAATGGAAAAATAAGCACCACATGTACTCACCATCAAATTGGTATTAACTGATCAACACCTAAGTGACATATAAGAATAACATTTATTGGGTGTCGGGCAGGTGGGAGGGGGGAGGAGAGCACGGGTATATGCATACATAATGAGTGTAATGCGCACCATTTGGGGGATGGACACGCTTGAAGCTCTGGCTTGTGGGGGGAGGGGGGTAAGGGCAACATATGTAACCTAAACATCTGTACCCCCATGATATGTTGAAATAAATAAAAAAAATCTCATGTTCAAATTTCCCTGACTTCCTCAATTTCTTTTATAGTTTATTTATTGTAATCAGCATCCAAACAAGATCACATATGGCATTTGGCTGATTAAAAATAACTCTTAAATCTCTTTTAATTTATATATTCCCCTTTCTCTTTTTTTTTGTTGTAATCAGTATTTTTCTCGTAATTTTTTTTGTACTTGTGTTACTTTCATTTGTATTTTTGTTGATTATATCCATGTAAATGACAGTTTGTCTTCTATATTTCCTATAAACTGGTACTTATATCTGGGAGATTTATCAGATTCAGGTTTAGTTTATTTTTTGGTAAGAATAGTCCCAATGCATCATATCAGGGGGCACATGTTATCTGGTTGTCTTTTTGTGACATTGAGATCGATCAGTGCATTTAGGCTCTGTCAGACGAATCCATCCTTTACAAAGTGTCTCACCGACTTTACACTTAATGGTTTTAGCAGCTATTTGGACAATTGCCTGGAGCCATTGTTTCACTAAGCGTTGGTTGTATGATACTACTTTATAAAACTTTGTTGACTTACTAGAGGTAGATGAGCCTTAAAGTAAAATTAAGTGTAAATTTCTCACTTTAGATGAGACAAACAAAAACCAGGAGAAATGAGAAATGTACCCAATGTTTGCAATTCTTATTTGTTAGACATATTCAACACATCTCCTTTTTGGTGACTGTAGGTGTTACAGCAATCTCCTGTTGAAGTAGACTTATTCTTGATGAAAAGCACCAGTCCTAGCTTCAGTTCTAGCTTGGCTTTATGCAAGTGACCATGACCAAGTTGTCTAATCTCTCTATGACTCAATTTCTCCACTTGTAAAATGGATCGTACTCTTACCTATTTCAAAGAGTTGAGAGAAATAAATAAGACAGCAAATAAAGTGTGCTTGCCACATTGTAAGAGATCAGAACTAGTCATTATTCATTTAGTCACTCATTTGGCCATTCAACGCAGGTTTTGCAATATTTTATCATTTTGTCATAAAATGAGATGAGCGTCAATTTTAACTATAGAAAACTGAATTCTTTAGAGGGTAGTTTTTCTTTTCCAAGACACTGGTGCTTAATTAGTGATACATAGTTGCTGTAGGATGCTTTCACACACACGAACTCATTTACTTCTCTCAATAGCTCTGCACTGCAGGCAAACGTGTCTATGATCCTAGCTTAGAAAAGAGAAAATGGAAGAGGAAACTTGCTATTTCACATCAAGCTGGTGGTAAAGCTGTGACTATAATCTGTTTCTCCTGTCTCTTTCCTTGACATACTGCTTTACATATCCTCTACAATAGAAGGCTCGTATTAGGTATTCTTTATTTGACTAACCAATTGGTTAATGCATTTCAAGCCAACAGGGCAGATTTTAGTACCTAATTTGATTTAAAATAAAATATCTTCTAGTTTTATAATCTAAGAGCTGAAGACAAGAATCTTATCATAGGGTTCTTAATGTACAACCTTTTCCCTTTAACCATTAAGTCAAACAAAAATTCTGGTTCGAGTACTCAATGTTAAATTTATCAATGTATTAATGTGTATCATACCATCCCATCCATAGAGGAAAGCCAACATTAGAGCTAGGAAGGTTTACTTTCCCTTTTAGTACGGAGAGTATTAGAGCGTATCTTTATCTTTCACATAAATAGATTTATAAGCAAGTGAATTAAAGAGTTGCTTGTAGACATGATAAATAACTTATTCTTCAGTATTCTATTCCATTCATATCTAGTTACTGTGATGTTACCTATAAAAATAGCATAGGTGTTAATTGGGTGTTATTTATATCAAGTAATAAAGATTCCAAAATTAACTACCTTGTTAGCAGACATACTTTTCTCAGATTACAGGGAAATTTTCAAATACTGTTGACATTGCCGTAATAATTCAGTTAAAACTAGTGCTCAACATTAGTATCAAAATATTCTAAAGCAGTGTGGGTAGTCCGTGAATTGTTCATTATCAGTGCATAGGGAGATAAGTACAAGTATTGAAACAATTATAGCAATTTGACCAAATAATCTTATGCCTGTGGAACATAGTAATTTTTAAATAGTGGTTATGTATTTTTGTCTTTTTCATTTCATTTTTCTAGTAATTCAATCTTTAACTTTATTAAGGTATAATTTACATAATCTTATGTGCCCATTTAAAGTGCACATTTATAAATAGATGGTATTTGGCAAATTCGTCCATCCATGTACCCATCAACAAAGCACATTATGAGATATGCTCATCCTGCCCCCAGATTTTCTGATGCCCAATCTAGGAAATCACCTCCTTCCCCCAGCCCTAGGCAACCATAGATCTGCTTTCTATCCTTACAGACTAGATATGCCTCTTATGGAGTTGTTGATGTGGCAATTGCTCACTCTTTTTAATTGCTGAGTAATATCTCTATTGCATGGGTATTCATGATTTATTTAGTCATCCGTTGATGGATGTTTGGGTTGTTTACAGTTTGGGCCACTATGAATAAAGCTCTCATAAACATTAGCGTACAAGTCTTTCAGTGGACATGTTTTATTTCTCTTAGGTAAATGCCTAGGATTAGAATTGCTGTGTTGTGACAAAAGTGTTTAATTTTTCCAAAGTAGAGTGACATTTTACATTTTCACCAGCAATGCGTGTGATTTCCATTTGGTCCATGTCCTTGTCAAGACTTGGTATATTGTCTTTTAACTTTTGGCAGTTGTAGTGGGTTTTTAGTTGTACTGTGATTTTGCGTCTCCTCATGACTAAAAATGCCAAACAGCTTTTCATATGCTTATTGGCCATTTGCATATCTTCTCTTATCAAGTGTCTGTTCAAATCCTTTGGCCATATGTTATTGGATTGTCTTAGTTAAAAGAGTTCCTTATATATTTTTGATATTAAATATCTTACCTTTGTAAGATATATATATCACAAAATTTTCTCCCAATCTGTGCCTTGCTTTTTCATTTTAATAGTATCTTTCAAAGAACAGATGTTTTAAAAAGATTTGATTTAGTTTTATTTTTTATTGGTTTTTGTGATGCTTTTTTAATATCTAAGAAATCATTGTCTACTCAAAAGTTAAGAAAATTTTCTCCTGTTTTATAAATTTTAGAGCTTTAGCTTTTGTTTAGCTCTATGATCCATTTTAATTTTTGTGTGTGGTGGGAGGTAAGGGTTGAGGTCCATTTTTCTCCATAAATAGATCCAATTGTTTGAATATTTGTTGAAACAACTATCCTTTCCCTAGTGAAATACCTTGGCACCTTTGTTAAAAATCAGTAAATCATATGTATGTGGGTCTATTTCTGTATTCTATTTTGTTCATTGATCTATGTCTACCTTTAACATAATACCCATCATCTTGATTACTGTAGCTTTATATAGCAAAGCTTTATGCAGATTGTGCAAGTTCGCTAATTTTTCCTTTTTCAAAATATTTTGGCTATTCTGGGTCATTTGCTTTTACATACAAATTTGATTATTAACTTGTCTACAAAAAAGATTGCTATAATATTTATTGGAATTGATTTACGGGTCAATTTAGGAATAACATTTACAAAATTCATTTTGTAGCAAAATTTACATATATAAAATTGAGTCTTCCAATCCACAATTTTCTCTCTCCACCTTAGATTTTCTTTCAGTTCTTAGCAAGTTGATTTTCATTGGCTAGGTCTCATACAAATTGCTATATTTCATGTTAACACTTGCAAATAACACTTTTTAAATTTTAATCTCCAATTATTAGTTTTTAGAATGTAGAAATAAAATTGGGTTTTGTATGTTGACTTTGTACCTTACTTTGCTGAACTCATTTTCATAGCTTTTTTGTTGATTCTTTAGGATTTCACATGTATGATCGTGTCTTCTGCAAAGAGCTTTATTTCTTACAATATGTATGTTTTTTCTTTTTCTTGCCTTATTTCACAGGCTGGGATCTTCAGTACAATGTTGAATAGAAACGTTGAAAGCAAAGATCTCTTTGCCTAATTCTAGTTTGCTGAGTTTTAATCACGAATGGATGTTAAACTTTATTGTATACTTTTTCTGCATCTATTGGGCTAATCATGTTCCACCCCACCATATTAATTTGGTAAATTAAACTGATTTTTAAAATTCTAGTGGTTCTTTTAAAATATATTCAATTGTGGTAAATTAATGCACACAATATAAAATTTACCATCTTAATCATTTTTAAGTTCAGTATTAAGTATATTAATTGTTGTGCAGCCAATCTCCAAAAATTTTTCATCTTGCAAAACTTTATACCCATTAAACAGTAACTCTCCATTTTCTCCCTCCCTGCTAATTCATTTTTTATTTTACAAATGTTTCTCTGTGACAAATTGAAAATAAAGTGGCCCTTCACTACAGAAAGTTTTCAAAGCAGTTAGTTTATTAGTAAAATGCATTTTTATTTATTTTTTACAGACAGCTTCTTGCTCTATCTATCTCCCAGGTTAGAGTACAGTGGCATCTCATCATAGCTCACTGCAACCTCAAATTCCTGGGCTTGACTGATGTTCCTGCCTTAGCCTCCAAAGTAGCTCAAATTATAGGCATGTGCCACCATGCCCGGCTAATTTTTCTTATTTTTTGTGGAGATGGGATCTCACCATCTTGTCCAGGCTGGTCTCAAACTCCTGGCCTCATGCAATCTTCCTGCCTAGGTTTCCCAAAGTGTTAGGTCACTAGGATTACAGGTGTGAGCCACTTTGCCTGGCAAAAAGCCACCACTTTAAACATATGCTTGGCTTGCAAATTAAACTTTAAAGCCATATACAGAAAAAAAAAAGTCTTGGGAGAACAAATATACCTAACTAGTGTTCTGACCGATGATTTTCATGACTTCAAACTAGATAAAATTAGATTATGTAATTTTAAAGCAATTTATTTCACTCAAACCACAGTATCTTATTTAAGCATGTCAGTCAAAGTTTGATCAATATTTGACTATAAACAAAGGCACAAGTCAAATTTTTTCTGATCTGTTCCATTCCTCTGTACTTTATTTCTGGCTGAAGCATCCTGCTCAGCCAACATGGACAGGAGATTTTTTTAGTTTTTCAAAAAAAGGGTTTTACTAAGGATTTATAGCTTAATGATCATCAGCTTGCCTTCTGACAAGTACTCAGTGTTGCCAATTCATCTGTTACTATTCTAAAACAGTTTTGCTTTGTATACAGAATTTCATCATTTTCTTGAAGAGATTAACCTCTAATAATTTTAGTTCCATGTAATCTGTTTTTCCCAAATTCATAGCTTTTAATTAATTAAAGAAATATATAGGAGTCATATGTACAATACATCATAAATGGACTGTCAGATTTCTATCCAAGCAAATATCCTGGGAATTTGAAACTATTTGTTTTCAGGAAAAAAACTTTAAGCAACACAGAAACATACTGTATAATAGTTTTATTTTTCTCATTTTACTATTTTTACATTTTATGCACAAATATTTTTTATCTGGGTAAAAATAGAAAATAACCTTTATGTAAAATTACAAAAAAAAATAAAAACCACAAAGAAATACATAATTGTTATTATGACAGTATAAGTGTCTTTATTTAAAGAGTAAAAATGTATGCAAAAATTCTCTTCCCTTTTACAAAAGATTGAGAATATTTTTTTTCCTGGCAGCAAGTGAAATATTGAAGTATTAATATTTTTACTTTTTAGATCTGAAGACATTAAGTTAGTCACAGGTTTGTTTTGCAATTATGACTTTTAAAACATTTCTGTGCTATTTTGAAGATATACTAGTTTTAAAAGGCAGTAGCATAAAATAATGAATATGTAAAACAGCAGACCTTACCAAAAATAGCTGGTGGTATAACCCTTTAAAGAAATAACATACTTGAATATCACCATTAATCATGGGAGAAAACTACTAAATAATTTTTCCTAATTAAATGACACACACAGGTTGATAGAAAAATGAATGTGATCAGTTGATTCACATGAAGATCAACCACACATAGCAATTTTGCCCAATTTGTTTGATTTTCCGATACTAACACACATCGTCAGATTTTAGGCTAGCAAGGTATGTATGAAGGTTGGCTCAATAAAAACCTCACATGGAAAACAAGTTTTAAAACGAAAGCGAACATTTCATTATTCTTGTCCTTATATGGTACAAAAGATGACCAATAATCTTATCTTTCTTCTTTTGAATATATCATAAATTCTCCTATGAAAAATTCGTTCATAAACAGAGAGCAAAGAATGAATAGCATGAATTATATTTTCTTTCACAAAACATTTTTTTTTTTTTTTTTTTTTGAGACAGGGTCTCTCTTTGTTGCCTGGGCTAGAATGCAAGGGCATCATCACAGCTCACTGCAGCCTCCAACTCCTGGGCTCAAATGATCCTCCTGTCTTAGCCTCCTAAGTAGCTGAGACTACAGGCATGTGCCACCATGTCTTGCTATATTTTTGAAATTTTCTGTAGAGACGGGATCTCGCTATGTTTCCCAGGATGGTCTCAAACTCCTGGCCTCAAGTAATCTTCCCACCTCCGCCTCCCAAAGTGCCAGGATTACAGGTGTGAGCCACCAAACCTGGCCACAAGTTATCTTTTACCATAAGGAAAAACCACCTGGCTTTCTGATAACTGTAACCTTAATAAGGACAACAGAAATATTTTATATATAACTTGAGACAAAGCAATGAAAATTTCTTGAATCAATTGGAGAAATTAGTTACATTATTTTACCTGTGTTATCGTGCACAGAATGATGGTAAGAGAGAGGTAAAGAAGAAAAAAAAGCATCTGATCATGTATGAGAACTGTGTCTGTTCAAAGGAAAAAAATGAATAAAATGTGGTTATCAAAAAAAAGCATCTGGGAAATGCTTAAAGGAGAAAAACAATAGTTTGATTTTAAGGATCTAAAAGAAATGTGTTCTTGCCTTAAAAACACACATATATATAATTGAAACATAAAGTAAGTCTGTCATCTTGGCTAAAACTTTAACATATGTCTCCCCAAAAGCATTTTATATCTAAGTCAAGATTCTTAAGCTCTTGATAATATACCAGAAGAGTAGGTTATTTATTTTTTAAAATTGTAAGTGACTTGTTAACTCCTTAGGCCATAAACGGACGTGTAAAACCTTCTGTTTAGTTGCTACCTGAAGCTAGAGCTTCTATATGTTATTTCACATTGTTATTCTACTCAGATATTCTTGCAATCACAGTACCCAAATTGTACTAATAATTTGTTCATAAAAAAGTAAAAATGGAAGTACAAATAATACTCTTCTTATATATCTACTGGAGAATCTCAAAGGGACTTGATACAATAATAGAAATGAACTGAGAGTACATTTTGCAGTCTTACAGTAGAGCTTTTAAAGTTTTGACATAAAGTTACCAGAAAAGGAGATCAGAGATCCCTTTCTCTCCTCTCTTCCTTGTTCCTAAGATCCCTGCCTCCTATGATTCCTTCCAAACTACCATTTAGTACTGGTAGCAGCGATTGCTAACAATGCCATCTTGCCTGTACTACCATGGCCCTTTTCTCCAGTTAGTCAAAAGCATTAGCTGCGCTTTTATAAAGCTGTTTTGGGGACAGAATTAAAGGAAATGACAGAGAAGATGCATAAAGTAATATCTGAGATTCGATCTTCTGTCATAAGAGGATTAAAAGTTATTTGCTAGTCTCTAATATCATGATTTGTGCTTAATACCTTAAAACAAAAAACAAAAAAAGGGAAAAAAGACAGCCATTTCTGTTTTGTGTTAGCTTGAGTTAAGTAAGGAATTTCATATATAAGAATTTATTAAATTTGAATTTTTTAAATAAGTTATTTAATAATTTTCCTTCTGAATATCTTCATGTCTTCATATATGTGTGTATATATGTATAGAATGATCAATTGGACACATGTATAGATATTTGTATGCACACGTGTAACATCCAAAAGGAAAAAAATGGGAAGTTTTATTTTAAAGAGAAGACTGCCTATAATAGAGATCAAATTTTCCTTTTAAAACTATTTGCAAGAAAGGTAAAGTACTGCTGACTGATTTAAAGTCTTCCTTTTATCAGAAACACAGGAATATATAAGTTGCTTTGCGTAACAAACCGGCACTATAGGTTAATTAAAAAAAAAAAAAGGAAGCCATACCAAACCAAACCAAACTTTTATTTTCTGGCTGAGGTATACCTTTTCAGTTTTTTAAATCTCTGACAGGAAAAACAGAGATCATTTTAGAATTTTTGTAATAGCTGGTTTATTAGAATTAAATGCTTCTCTCAAAATAATTTAAATTCTTGGTCTGACATTATGGATAATCTATACAGAAAATCCTTAAAATTGGCTTGAGTTAAGCCAGATTTAAACCTGGATCTCCTTCTTTAGCATTGTTCTTTTGCCAGTCAACTTATCATTCTTTGCTTGCAAATATATAAATTACTTTAATAACCTGATACTCTTAGTTTAGTAATTAATATTATTATAATTTTATTAGATATGAACATTTTAGCTCTGCTTGATTAGATGAAACAGGCACACATGCTTTAGCTGAGAAATCCCATTTTCTGGTTCTATGTAAAGCAACATCTAAAGCAGCAGAGGGGAAACAGTTATATTTTCAAAAATAGTTATGCCAGACTGTTTCCTGGAGATACTTCATTTTTCATTTTCAAATGCTACTGGCTATTTTTGGTAGGGTTAGACATTAATACTGACCAGTTTAGCTTTCCTGACTGTTAACAAACTATTCCACAATGAACCTGCCTTCACGCTGCAGACATTGTGGTGATCCTTTAACATACACATATTCTAAAATATATGCTCAAAGTAAAAAGATCCAAATTCACAAGAGTATGAAATATTTATAAAAAAATCATGCATCAGATTGTACAGTCTAGAAATAAAAGAAAATTTAAATTCAGTAATAAAGGTAAGAGCCACATTTGCTCTAAATGTTTAAGAAAGACCTTGGAGTCCCAGAAGGTCCTGGACTCAATTATCCTTTTCTGTTTGCAGAGCAGCAGTAGCTAGAGCTACTGCTGTGACTGGTTGGGCAATTCCATGGAGCTGCATCTTTGCAAGTTTCTTCTGTTCACATTCTGTGACCAAACGGTTCAACTCTGCTGCACTGTATCCAATAAGAGTCTTCAAGTCACAGACAAACTTGTATACAAATCTCTTGCCTTGAACTTTACAAATCATATCCCCATCATAATAATACCTTTAAAAAGAGAAAAACACATTAGGACTATATAAAAAAATAAAGAGTTCAGACTTCTTACAATATTTCACAGACTATTCCGTAAGCAGAAGCCTAGTAGAGTACTGCATCCACAAGAATAACAATTAACACTGAAATTACATAGAACATTTAATGTTACTAAACCAGGAAATGCCAAAACGGTATTTAAGAAGATTTCAGTGCTCAGTACTCCAAAACCCTATACACTCAACTTTCAAAGCACATTTTCTACAATTATAACAAAAAAATGATTTTAAAAATGAGCGTAATTATTTAAAAAAAAAAACCGTAAAACCTTGGGAGCATCAGTAGAACCTAAGAATAAGAGCCTTTGGAATCAGAAAGGCAAGATTCAAAACCTAGCGTCTTCGAGACCACAGCAAAGTCACACTTTCTCAAAGCTTTATTCCTCATCTTTAAAGGGAAGTTAAACACGATGCTTATTCTAATAGCATTGTTGAAGATTAAAAGGATAATCTTTGTTAAGTGCTCAGCACACAATGACTGGCACACAGTCCCCTATAAAATGTAAGCTATGTTAACAAGAATCCATATAATAGGAAAAATTTTTAAATATACATTCTATGGAATGTCCACTTCTTTTCTGTCTTATACAAAATCCTATATGATATAGCCACGCTTTCCTCTTTATCATTTCACTAGGTAAATGCTTTCCAAATTTCAGAGAAATTACCCAAGTCCAATGGGGAGCTTCAAAGGTGTAAGTAAAGGACTAGGAGGACACGGAGGGTAGAGAAAAACAGAGACGGACATTACAACGAAACAATGTCTCTATGACTACATAAGCAAACCTGTGGAAATCACTCTAGAAGTCTGGTTTAGTGCTGCATTCTATAGAGAGGGAAATAAATAGAGGTGGATTTATATTTCCTTTGGAAAACAGACTTTTTTACCACTACGCACTGCTAATTCCAACAAGAAGAAAAAAATGGGAAGTCAAGCTTCTTTCTGGGCTGGTAGATTGTGAAGTCCTTATTTTAAAATTGCACTGCCCATTGACAAAGAGCTGTTCCAAAAGGAAAAACTATTTGCAAAAATATCAGTGATATTACTACATTTAGCAGGATTTTATCCTAAAAGTCACTGAGCTCAATTAAGAGTCCATTAATAAAAAGAGTACATGTAGGAAATTATGTCATCTTTTCCTAATTTCAGAACTGTGTAAGTAGAATAGTTATGCTTGATTTCCCAGTAAGAGATATAACATATTGGGCAAAGTCTTGTGTTTCTTTTTGCGTAAATTACATTAATACAGAATTTGGACTCAACCCACAAACCACCAATTGCTTATCATCCAGTTTAAAATGCTATAGGCATTTCAATTTCTTAAGAAAATTTCTACAATAATATGTAAGGCTGTAACAAATATACACATGGGGAAAAAGGAAAATGAAAGAGATTTTATATTTCTAGGAGGAAAATGGAGTTGTTATCATCTTATGTTTCTTGGTGAGAGGGGATTAAAAAGAATACACACATAAATTTTTTTACTTAATACTTCCTTCAGTCTAGTAGATACATCACCCAATTGTATACAGTAGCATTCACTGCATTTGTTCCCTCTCTGAAATGAAGCAAACAGAAAGGTACACAATATCTACATTTTCATGGATATGTTTTCTTCTCTTTTTAAAAAGTTGTAATTTTTAAACCTTTTTAATTGTAAAATATATCACACACACAAAAAGGACACACAAGTGAGCAGCTCAGTGATATATTACAAAGTGAACATTGACCTGCTAAGTATTACCCAGGTCAAAAACAGAACACTGTCGGCACCTAGAATCCTCTCTTTCCCCTCCCAATTATCCCACCAACCATTCCTGCTCTAACAGGTAAACACAGCCTGTTTCATGATGGTAAACTTTTCATGCTTTTCTTTGTATTTTTATCATACAAACATGCATCACTAAATACTGTAATGTACTTTTCCTATATTTTTTTATACCTGTGTGTAAAAAGCTTTTCCTATTTGTTCAATTTTACTAAATAAACGTATTCATACAGTATTTAGTCTTTTGGGTCTGTATTCTTTCACTGAACATTATGTTTGTGAGGCTCACCTGTCACTGTTTATAGCAGGAGTTCATTTTCATGGATGAACAGTATTCTCTTGTATGACTATACCACAACTGATTTATTCATTCTACTGTTGATAGATATCTGGGTGGTTTCCAGGTTTGGGATGTCATAAATAAGCTGCTGTGAACAGGCGTACAGGCCTACATGCACCCTCTGTTTCATACACACTTAGGAGAGCAATTGTTGGGTTACAGGTTATAATTTACATTCCTACCAAAAGTGTGGAAGCATTTCCCCTGCTCCATACTCTCATCAACACTTGGTACTGGCAATCTTTCTCATTTCAGCCATGTTGGAGGTGTTGTACCATTTCCCTGTGGTTTTAAATTGCATTACCCTGATTACTAATGAGGTTGTGCATCTTTGTATATATTCGTTTGCCATTTGGATAATCTTTTGTCTGAAGTGTCTATTCAAATTTCTTGCCCATTTTTTAAAATTTTTGCCTATTGATTTGTAAGAGTTCTTTAGATATTCCAGACACGAGTCTTAGGTCAGGTATGTGTGGTTCACCTTTCACTTTCTTAATGATGGCTTTTAATGAACAAAAGTTCTTAATTTAAATGTAGTCCAATTTATCAATCTTTTTCTTTAGGATGACTCCTTTTGATTCAGCTTAAATATCTTTCCTCACCACCCAAAGTCTTGAAGATATCTCTAGATGTTTTCCTATTTTACTTTTTTACACTAAAGCTACAAGCTACATGAAACTGATTTTTGGTATGGTGTGAGGAAGGGATCAAGTTTCACTTTTTCCCCAGACTGATAGTCAATTATCACAGCACTGCTGATTGAAAAGTAGGTCTTTTCCTCACATATTTTCTCCTTCATTTGGTTTCTTTAAATCAAATGCTTATATATTCTTGGAGCTTTTTTTTTTTGGTTCCCTATTCCACTCTATGGTATATTTATCCTTGAGAAAATAGCATACTGTCTTCTTACTGTAGCTTTGGAGTCAGTCTCAATATTCTGTGGAGCAAAGTGTTTCCAATTTTCTGATCTTCTTCAGGTGTCCTATCATGGTATTTTATATTCCCAAATAAATTTTACAATTACCTTGTCAAGTTCTATGAAAAAACTTATTCAGATTTTGATGGCTGCTGCACTGAAACTTAGATCAATCTGGGGAGAATTGACATTTTAATTATTAATTCTAACAATTTACCTGTAATGTTGAGGGGACTTAAATATGTGATACTACTTAAATGACCATAATACTGTAATCATGAATACCCGTCTAACCAAAATTGCCATATAATTATATTGGGATGAGGGGATGGAAACGGTGTGTGCATGTAGTGGTGAGAACGAAATCATAATGTCTCAGAGAAACTCACAGACAATGGCCAAGTGAAACAAGAAGCAGTTAAAGCATGTTATTTAGAAATACAGAGGTAAACTGCAAAACTACTATACTATATTCAATCTTCAAAGAAGTCAGACATAATTCCAGTACATCCTTCTTCTCAGATACTTAAATACACCTACTGAATTTCCATCACTGTAGTAAGCATAATTTTTAATTTATGGGAAAAAAATTCATACTATTTATGGGAAATTACAAATTTTTTTTTGAGACAGGGTTTCACTCTGTTGTCCAGGCTGGAGTGCAGTAGTATCATTATAGTTCACTGCAATCTCAACCTCCTGGGCTCAAGCAATCCTCCTCCCTCAGCCTCCTGAGCAGCTGGGACTATAGGCATGTGCCACCATGTCTGGCTAATTTTTAAATGTTTTGTAGAGACCAGGTCTTGCTATGTTACCCAGGCTGGTCTTTATAAACTCTGGCCACAAGTAATCCTCCTGCCTCAGCCTCCCAAAGTGTTAGGATTACAGGTGTGAGCCACTGACCCCAGCCAGATAATTTTATTTTCTTCCAATTTTATCAATGTAAAGGTTGAATATTCAGATTTGGGAAGATTGTAAATGGAGAAAAAAATAGGAAAATGGGTCAATATTTTGCATATACTTGTAAAAACGAAAGATAGTATCTGCTTATGTATTAAAAATTTATACTCAATTCATCCATGCAAATGACAACATCTTTATCTGTTACACAAATGATAAAAACCTCAAAGATTAAACAGGTTGGTTTAGAATAGAGTATTATATACTTTCAAATCAGATTAAAAAATCAAACACTCTTAAGAATATTTTAAAAAATTATATGTACCTCAAAATTATTAAGATCTTTTTAAAAGGTCTTTAACATCATAGATATGAGAATTTTAGTTTTTTATATATATGGAAAAAACCTTATGAGCAAATATTTTAATATTATCATTACATAACAATGTTTACACCTAGAATAAGAAGTTAGGCTTAGAAAGACTTGATACTAGAAAAAAAAGTAATAAATTCTTACCTTAATGCACGACTGAGTTTCTCATAGTTCATTGTAGGTTTGTTTTTACGTTGTCCCCATTTTTGTGCAACCAGTTCAGGCTGATTTAACTTAAACTCGCCTTCATCGCCAACCCAAGAAATACAGTCTCGAGCATCCTTGTCGGTAAGAAGTTCTAGCAAAAACTGCCAGAGTTGGATTTGGCCATTGTTCCCTAAATTGACAGGAGTAATAAGCATTGGCTATAGTGCTACGGATTATCACAGGGCAAAGACAACACACAGGTCCCCTGGTTTAAATCTCACCTGTGGCAAAAAACAAATTTTTTTTCTTGTTGTCTAATACTTTCAGAAGAATAGTCTATATTCACATTTTCATATAGTGAAATAAAACAATATATACTTAGGTCGACAAATTTTATAAATATGAGATAATGCAAAAATACCTGTCCTGTTCCCAGGTGAGCTTCTGTCTTCTCCTGAGATCCTTGGAGCTCTTTGTACTTTAGCTGCCTTTGTACTGCTATTTATAACTTTAATAGTACTTGGTGTAGCAGACTGTACTGATGCTGGAATAATTTGCACAGCTGTAAAGACAGACGAGGAAAATTTTTTTTTCTTTCAATACAAGTAGTGAAAAAAAATTACTAAAAGACATTAAATGCAATCGGTTTAACTAATTCCCCTCCAATTACTCCAAGAAAAGATCTCATTAGGCCAGGTGCGGTGGCTCATACCTGCAGTCCTAACACTTTGGCAGGAGGATTGCTTGAGGTCAGGAGTTCAAGAAAAGACCTTATTACAAAAAAAGCCTTAATCCACAACAGTTTTGAACAAAATCACAAAAAAGTTCAGAGGATAAAGTATGATATTTGCCTTATGGTTTGTGAATCCTAACTTAGTGAATAAGAGTTGGTATTCTTGTTTTGAAATAACTCAGTGGTGCATATACATTAGACAAAGAGAGTATTCAACAATTTGTTTTTAAAACATTTGCTCCTAAAAATGGTTTATCAAGTATTGGAGAAAATGTGGACAAATGAGAACTCACATTCCACTACTGATCACTCTGAGAAAAACTCTGCTAATACCTAAAGGGTAGAAACCCCATGATACTAAAACCAGAGAATCTTACGCACGTTCTTACAAATACTTATTCAATAATATCCACAGCATTTTTAAAATACTATACAGTGATAAAATTGAATGAAATTGAGCTGCAATATCAACATAGGTAAGTCTCATAAGTGCTAAACAAAAAAGTTATAAAAGGATATGTATGATATATTACCATTTTATCCCAAATGTTTAAACATGTACAAAACAATGCTATAAAGTATTTATGGTTACTTAGTTGGTAAAAATATAAAATATGCAGAAAGTAATGAACATCAAATTCAGGATAGTCATTTTTCTCATTTCCTCTGAGAGAGGAAAAGGGGATCTGCAATAGGCAAACGTGTTTTTTTTTGAGACAAAGCCTTGTTCTGCTGCCTGGGCTAGAGTGCCATGGTGTCAGCCTAGCTCACAGCAACCTCAAACTCCTGGGCTCAAGTGATCCTCCTGCCTCAGCCTCCCACAGTGTTAGGATTACAGGTGTGAGCCACCATGCCTGGCCATTAAACTTGATATTTAAAGTTTTATTTCTTACATTGTACATAGGTGTTAGTTATACTTTTTTTGCATATCTCAAATTCTTCATAAAAATTTTTTTAAAAATTGTTTTTCTTTTTACTACCTTGCAATATTAAATAAACATTTCTTATTGATAAATGGGCAAATATTATTGGCATGAATACTCACGTTGATCAATTGTAACTATTTCATTCATCTGTTGTTCTTGGCTTGCCAATACATCTGAAAAACATAAAAAATTTTTGTTTTCATTTAAAACCAGGAATACAAATCCCAATCTGGTAAAATTCAACTTAATAAACATGATCCTTACAAAGGGAACTCCACAATTAAAACCAAAACCAAATGAACAAAAAAGCAAGACATTAATTGAAACTTATTGGCATAAAAACCTAAAAAATACTTGATATTGGCTTTATTTATAAGGAAAAGATATCTTTAAGAGAAGTAACACAGGGAAAGCTCCAATTTCTTTTAGTGTTCAGAAAAGTTATTCGGAGAACCGTGGTTTTTCAAATATAAATATCTGTATCTAAATCAATTATCTACCTATATAAAACCACGCAAAAAAATAAAAATCTTCAAGATTGAATTACAGAAATAGACACCAAATTATTTAGATAAACATTCTCTACCAAAAAAGCCTCCCTCCCATGATCTCTTATAACATCCACCTTTGAATAAAACAGCTTTAACTTTATAATGCCTCTACTTAAAGATAGCTAAATTTTCAATAAAATTGTACTGGTCCCAAATGTTACAATTAAACTAAATAATTTAACATGTCTACAAATACAGCTCTCAACATAAAGATTATATTATAAAAGGTTCTAACATAAGTATTTACAGAATCATTCATTACTCATCTGTTATTTCCTGCTTAAATGTTATTCTTTACTTCTCAAACAAGAACTGCACAATTCAATCTCTATTACTTCAGTCTATTTTGTGCCCCTCAAAAATTGCATGTTTCTCTCTTGAAATTGAAATTGTACCCTCCATCAATCATTCTGGGTACTGAGTGAGTCCTGGAGTCTGGGCCCTAAAGACTCTACTAAGGGTGTCTGGTCAGGATCCAGTTCCAGATACACAGAGCTGGAAAACACTGGGGAAGCAAAAAGAGGTCTGAATCCTATCTGTAAGATGGGAGCTTTCTTTGGGGGTCCTGAGTTTGGGGGCTTACTTATATGGGATTCACTTCAGATAGATCTGGGTTCAACTCTTAGCTCTATGGATTATTCAATCTCTCTGAGCATTAATTTCCTCATGTTTAAATGAGATATCTATACCTACCACTTCATGAGATTGTTGTGAAGACTAAAGAAAAATGTTTTTAAGCAGCACAGTGCCTAAAACAGTTAATTTTTCAGTAAACTGAAGATGTTACAGTATTATCCAGACTCCTGGTTCTGAGCATTTTCACTTGAATTACTGTCTCTCTTGAAAAAAAAAATATTCATAACTTATGATTATAGTAGATTCTCCTCAGATTTTTATAAAAGTTCCTCAAAGGCCGGGCGCGGTGGCTCACGCCTGTAATCCTAGCTCTCTGGGAGGCCGAGGTGGGCGGATTGTTTGAGCTCAGGAGTTCGAAACCAGCCTGAGCAAGAGCGAGACCCTGTCTCTACTAAAAATTAGAAAGAAATTAATTGGACAGCTAAAAATATATAGAAAAAATCAGCCGGTCATGGTGGCGCATGCCTGTAGTCCCAGGTGCTCGGGAGGCTGAGGC
>CAUYSK010093971.1:0-18216 GCA_963575035.1 Avahi laniger | reverse complement strand
CTGTTTTTTGTAGAAACAGGGTCTTGATCTTGCTTAGGCTGGTTTCGAACTCCTGGCCTCAAGCAATCCTCCTGCCTCAGCCTCCCAAAGTGCTAGGATTACAGGTGCAAGCCACCATGCCTGGCTAGTAGAGCACTCTTTCTAAGAGACACTGCATCATTTACTCTTGATGGAACAGATTGAGAAAAATCTGCAGATACTGACTTGGATTCTGAATGGAAAGTTTTAAGAATACCTAACCATTACTTTTATGAATATTTTCCTCTTTGTATATGTGTAAAAGTGTTATATGATTAAAAACTAATGTCTTAATAAGTCTAAAAGAACTATTTCTCAGAAGTAAAAACTGAAAATTTTAGGTCAAAAGAAAACATTGTATCATAATTTAATTGGCAGCATTTTCCCCCTTACTGGTACATAAAGTTGCATGTTATAAGCAATGATATCTTAGACTGAATCACACATGGTATTGGCAGGGAACCCTGGGGTTTCAAAAAAAAAAGGAGCTTTCAGAGGAGGGAGCAGAATTCCCTAGGGACCTTGGTGGCCCCGGACACCACTGGGCTGTTCTGAGGCCTTTGTCTGTGACCTGTTCTCCAGGACTACTTTGATTGGGACACTCTGCTGTGATAGCCAAGTACTAATTTCACATGTTCAAAGCAGAACAACTGATTCACCCACCTACCCACATAGAGCTTCCCATCTAAAATAGAGTCCAAGATACTCGTTGCAGTGTGGAGTAATTCATCTACTCAACAGCATTCCTACTGAAGGAAAAACTGTTGTTGAAGAAGGTAATGAACTTAGCTTGAGAAAAAAAATGCTTCTATTTCAGCCTCCCTTGCAGCTAGGGATGGTCAAGTGACACAGTTCTCACCATTGAAATGTAAGCGGGAATCTATTGGGATTTCTGGGGATATTTGAATTCTTAACTTGAGGATCACCTTCCTTTTGGTGACTTCACTGTTTGTACCACCTTGAATTCATATAGAAGGCAGAAGGTGGAACAATCATATTGCAACCATGAGACAACTAAAGGCATGAAAGCCATATGCTAAATGAGGCAGAACAGAAAGGTGAAAGGCACATGAGACTTTGAGGGTCCATGGAGACTCTTCAGAGCTGTGCACTCCTCCTCCAGACTTTTTTGTTGTATGGAAAACAAACCACTATTAGATGAAGTCCCTGTGGCTGCTGTCTTTCTGGGCAGGCTAATGCAACCCCCAGCACAGTTGGCCTTCCACACCCTGCAAGGTGCAGGGCCTGCCCAACTCTGAGCTCGCCCTTCTTGGCTCCTCTAGGCACACTGGCCTTCCTGGTGCTACTTTAGTGGGACAAGCCAGTTCTGTCCCTTGGGCCTTAGCATTAGCCACTTCCACCACCGGGAACCATCTACTCTAGATCCTTGTTTGGTTGACTCCTTTTTACTCTGGAGTCAGCTTTCAAAGGGCCTACCTTGACCGTCAAACCTGAAGAAGCCAGCCCTGGAACACCACTTTGTTTTACTTTTTTCGTAGCATTTCATCCTCACCTGAAATTCCTCAGCTATCTGTCTACTTGTTTGTTGTCTTTCTCCACTGACTAGAAGGTTACTCCATGAGGAGAGACACATTGTCCGTCTTGCCCACTGCTATATTCCCAGCACCTAAAACCATGGTGGGCAGCAGAAACACTCAGTAGATATTTTCTCCCCATAATTCTGGAACATATGTACATCTAATTGCTCACAACCTAGGTGAAGAGTAGCCAATGAAAACTATGCAGAGAATGAAAAATATACATAGTATATAGATAATACATGGCCACTCATCTTTTCTGACATTTACTTCCACTCATGAGCACCTTGTATGTGTGCATATGTGTACAAATTTGTATGCACACGTGTGTGTGTGTGTGTGTGCATAAATGGCTATGTGTAGCCCCACTAGTCCTCGATGTTGAGGACAAATGCCAGGCATCACCCACTGGAAGCTTTCTCTGCAGAGGTGCATACATAAAAAGATACTCAAACTGTTGAGTGAGCAATATTACTTGAATCTCGCAATAACTCCAGGAATATGGCAGGTTAACCCATTTTAGCAAGAAAAACAAAAACAAACAAAATGGAGAAGAGAAGGATTGTTGGACTATGTGGGACACAATTCTGGTGAGTATAAGCTGGGATCCAAAGCTGGATTTTCTAAGCCCCATCCCATTTCCCTGCACTGTTGGCTGGCTTCTAAATAGAATTTTGGGATCCATTTCCCTTTCTTCTCTAAATACGTTGTTTTCTAAACCCAAATGGTGCTGAATCTAAGCTGCTACTTAATGTGAATGCTGTGAGCACTCAAAAAAGTATTCGAAGAAGACACAGAACATGCAGGTTCTCTTCCCCACATTAATATTTAGTAACGACGGCTACATCACTAAACCTTTCTGAGCCTCAATTTCCTTATCTGCAAGTCAGAGATATGAATGTTTATACCTCGCTCAGGAATGTCGTGAGAATTCAGGGATTTGCCTAAATGTGATTGCACTTGTACAGCTCTGTGTCACCCCATTTACTCCCCACAGGATCCTGAGACACAGGGAGTCCTCTGCTCTTTTTGGTGGAGAAGCTGAACTTGTGCAGGTCCAAGCATAAAGATCGGTAGCTAGTGTGGAAGACCCAAGAGAGCCCAGCTCTTGCCACTGTACTGGTTGTACATTTGAAAGTGCTTTGTGAGTCATCATGTACTAGAGAATGTACTGTTATTACTGCAAAGGGAGTTTTTTTAAAATCAGCATTCATGAAATACACGAATTGTCCCAGGGCATATTCAAATAACCTCACATATCAATCAGTTCAATGAACATTGCTTTCTTATTCCAGGCTGATTCCTACTTTCTGTCTGCTTGTCCTGTTGTCCGATGGATGAGAATTTTTATGTTCTTATTCCCTACTGCTGTGGTTTGAACGTGTCCCCCAAGGTTCATGTGTTTGAAGCTTAATCCCCTGTGCAATGGTGTTGAGAGGTGAAACCTTTAAGAAGTTATTAGGTTGTGAGGGTTCTGTTCTCGTGAATGGATCGATGCTGTTATTGCAGAATTGGGTTAGTCATTGAGGTGCTGGGCTCCTGGTCAAAGGGTGAGTTTGGTCCTCCTTCCTCCTCTTTCCTGTGCTCTCTTGTCTTTCCTCCTTCTGCCATGAGATGATGCAGCAAGAAGACCCTCACCAGTTGCAGGGCCTTTGAGCTTGGACTTCCCAGCCTCCAGAACTGTAAGAAATAAATCTCCATTCTTTATGAATTACCCAGCCTCAGGTATTCTGTTATAGCAGCACAAACAGACTCAGTGACACAGACTTGCTCTTCCATTGTCGTTTTGCTCATAAAGGGAGGGCATCGATCATTCTTGACTTTGCTTTGTAACATCCAAGATATTTCTTACTAAATTATGTCATGTAGGCTTTAAATAGTATTAATTTAAATATAATTTATTTAATACACACACATACATATGTCACATATGAGGTTATACTTTAGTTAAGGATATTTAAAGAAAAAATATCTGGCCTGAACTTTGGTAAAATATTTCTCTTATCTGTATTTGGAAGTTAGAAAATAGAAACTGAAAAAATGAGAGTAATACAACCATGAATACAGATATCCTACAGAATTTCAAATGCTGTAAGTTATTTATGAAAAACACATTTTAGCAGAGAAATGGAGGGAGGAGTAGGGATAATTTTATTTCTAGCTTTTCCACTGAGTCATTATTTGACCTTGTACAAGCTACTTATACATTCTGTGATTACAGTTCTATATTGGAGGCAATAATACCTATCTTACTTGGGGATGCCAATAGTTATTTAATATTATGTCTTAGCATTTATCTCCTTGTATAAAATTTCTTATAAGGGTATATGAACTGCTATAAGTATAAAAAATAAACATGACAAAGACATCAAGAATAAAGAGGCTTTCAGCAAGATAAAATTATCTCAGGGGAGCTTGAAATTTGAAATTGAAGAGCAACATATTTTTGTTATTATTATTTTTTTTAAAGAATCCATCCAGGATTCGCTAAGCATTGAAAGTTGCAGATACCAGGATGAAGTCACTTTAGTCAGACCCAGACACCTTGAGGCCCAGAGAGCACAAAAGAGAGTTCATGCTTGCATGTCTGAAGATAAAAACTGTTTCAAAGACTTTTAGAAATAATCCCACGAGAAATTCTCTCACGTCCTTCACGTGTCTCATGCTTTACACAGCTTGCACCTTTCTACGTGTGCATGACTTCTGTGACAAGGTTTATCAGTAGACACCCTCTGGGACTGCAGCAAATCAGATAAGACGCCCTCGACAGAACGCTTGCCCGGTAACAGCACCCCCATTGAACCGATGCCAACTCGGTCTTTGATCCTCTGGAACTAGGGAACTCTGTTTCTGAGCAGCTCACATGAACTTCTCTGTTTTGTCAATAAAAGCTTCCCTCTACCCTCCCCCACTTGGATGCACCTGTCCTGCCATAGCCGTGCTTCTCAGATTGTAACCCTTCTTTTTGCTTTTTCTGGAATAAATTCATCATATTTGGAGGAAAAAAAAGAATCTATCCAGGATTCAGTGACTCAGGACATTATTTTGCCCTTTTACCTTTTAAAAATGCCTAAAAACCTTTCGAAATGTTCTTCAGGTGTGAGAATGTCACATTAAGTGAGAGACAAATAGCAGAGGGTGGTAGGGGATCACCCCTGCCTTTTCAGGCCCGTGAGACCCTGGAAGTCTGGAGACTTAGGTTTGAGACCCAGTCTGACCACACGTCACTCATGTCGCCTCGAGAAAACTTCATTCTCTCCAAGCCTCGCACCCTCGCCTTAAAATGGGGACGATAGCGAAGCCCTCTAGAATGTTTATGAGGAGTATATGTGACAACATGTAGAAAATGCCTCGTAAACTTCAAAGAACTAAACACAAGTCTACTCAAAACACATTGTTAGAGATTTTAGGGAAACAGCAAAGCAAACAAATACTACATAGCAGAACACGAAGAATGTTCTAGAACAGTAAGAGATTCCTGCTGGTCTGTGGGTGACAGTGAGCAGGTTTTGTGGACAGAGGGTGTGGACGTGAGCCATTCCACTGACAGGAGACAGGAGGCGGGTGTCCACAGGGACACCAGCTGAGGAGAAGCACAGGGAGGGGGAGGCTGCAGCCCTCGGTCCCCAAACCATGGTGGCTGACTTGAGGGCAGGCTGTGCGTGGAAAGGTGGCGCAGGGCCAGGAGGGGCTGCCTTAATTGTGGCTGACGGAGACAGCTGGACTCTTGTCTCTGCTTCTGCATTCAGTTTCTTGCCATAGCCCATCACGTAGCCCCTGAAAAACTCCACTGAGCACTCGAGAGAGAATGAGAGTGGAAACGGCCAAGGACATCTTGGTACTATCATAAATGTGGTTTTGACCTCCCAGACCCCCTGAATGCATCTAGGGAACCTCTAGGGGTGCCCAGACCGCTCTCTGAGAACTGCTGTTAAATATTTATTGATTTAAGATGAAGAATTAAAAAAGACTTGGACTAGTAAAACCACCATCACCCTGTGGGCAGTGGGGGTGTCAGCTCTGCATAGGCTGGGGCCGCAAGGCAGGCTGGCATCGCCCCAGCCATGGCCTGGGTCAGCGGGGGGACTCTCGGGATCCCCGACTCCAGGCAGACTCACAGGTGCTGGGCCGGCCCCTTCAGGTCGGGGGCCAGCAGCAGCCCCCACCATCTGGGCCTCCGCGCACTGATTCTGGATCCGCTCAGCCCTCTTGCTGCGCTGTTTGCCTCCATAAGGTAGCTGGACACTCTCAGAGCTACGACAGCGTTAATGACACCACTTTTCAGAAGGGCTGTTTTCACAGGCTTTTAAGTGAGGAATGGCCAAAGATCTCAGACAGAAAGCTCTTGGCTTGTTTTTCCTCCAAAGCTGCATGTTGTGCCTTTTCTCAAAAGGCCATGTAGATGTTTTGACTACTTTCAAGGAAGAAGTACTTCTTATGAATAACTTTTTTAAAAATACAAAAAAAATACACTTTGGAAAACCTAAATCACAGAGTAATGTCAAAGGAAAAAGCAAGTCACCGTTTCTGAACAATCCTACCAGCCCATAGAGTTGACCACTTACCACATTCTGTCGTACGTCTCTCCAGACTTCCAGAAAAAAATACATAGCGATTCTTTTTACCTGTCTTATTGTGTAGATTGTTCCTCAATTCCTGTTTGATGTTTTTCTCATTGTTAAACAGGAGTTACAGGTTTCTGGAAGGAAGACCATAGTGCCTTTTTCATCGTGTTATATCAGGGGTACATGCTATCAATATGACTTATTACTGAAAATTTTAACCTGATCACCTTGCTAATAGAAGGGGTATGGTTTTTTAAGTATGGTATTTTATAAGATTTAAATTACTTTATTGGTGAATTCGGCTCTTTAGGAATCAATGTGAACATGAACTAAATTCTTTGTATCATAATCTTAAAATTTCCTAATATTATAATGGCTGAATCCATATTAACAAGCATATACCTGGGCATGAGTCTGGAAGATGCCTTTGTGTTCCTCCCATTTCAGCTTTATTCTTCCTCACTATTCTGCGATAAGAGAAGGCAAGTAATTTCCCTAGCAAATTTAAAGCCTGTTTTTCTTGCTAAAACTACTGGGTTTCTTTTTAAACCATCTTTCTTCTCAGCAAGTGATTTCCTATAATTGATTAATTGTTCGGTTCAGGCCGAAGTATCTGTGTGTAACTTTGCAGGCCAGGGAATGTTGTAAATAATGATTTCTGGCGGATCCCAGTCCTCAGTGCATTTGCAGAGAAGCCAGTTCTGTTCTTGCTCAATTTTAGAAAAGTTCTGAGCTTGGGAAATACGATTGCTGTTAATCCCGATAAGAACAATTCCCAATGCCATCCTTCAGGTTTGGAGGGACCCTCTGGGGCCCCATTCAGGAGCTTTTCCCTGGCACAAATTAATAAACTACCTTTGGACATGGAGGAAATAAAAGAAAATATACAATTTCAGCAGCTCACTGGAGACTTGCAACATGACTATTCATTGCCTCGACAAAGAACCGCGGGGCGTTCGGATAAGGAGAGGGTGCACTCAAGCATTCCACGCAAGCTGAGGGAAAGTGCAGCTTGACACGACATCGCTCAGCACAGATGTGGGGGTATAACCCCCGGGTAAGGACGAGTTTGGACTTGGCTTATTTACTGTTCCTCTACCACTTAATAATGTTGTTATTCTCTTTTCTTTCTTTTTCTGGAAGAGAAGCAAACTCTGAGATTTTACTGGAATATTTGCAGAATGCAGGCTGGGCTCCGAAAAGAGGAAAGCCAAGAAACTCTGCAAGTACCAGCCACGGAGCCTCCCTAGGATGCTGCCGGCGGGTGACTTGATGTGGTGGTCATTGTATGTGTCAACTTGGCTGGGCCATGGCACCCAGACATTTGAGTCAAACGCTATTCTAGATGTTCCATGAAGGCATGTTTTAGATGAGACTAACGTTCTCAGTAAAGCAGACTGCTCTGCAGCATGTGGGTGGGCCTCACCCGATCAGCTGAAGGCCTTAATAGGAAAAAGACTGACTGCAGCCTCCAGTCTCGGGAGCCAGTTCCTTAAAATAAAACTCTCTCTGTGTCTCGCTGTCTCTCTTTGCACACGTGCACACCCTGCCGGTTCTGTTTCTCTGGAGAACCCTGCCTGACACACGCAGCTCTGCCTCCCCACTCTCTTGCCTCTCCCTGCAGAATCCGACTCCGAGAGCACGCGGCATCCTTGGGCTCAACCTCCTTTAACTCAGGTGTTTTGCTGTAAATGACCTTCCCGGGTGCTGCTAAGGAAGCAGAGGTGGAGAGAACATTTATAACCCATTGAGCCAAGCAAGAAGCCTTGTCAACTGGCTAATCAGGCTGGAAATTCTCACGCCATGTTAATGTGACTATGTTTTGTTATCTAACATAAGTTACTGACCCTCCCTGTCAGGCTCTTTAGAAATTGGATGCTAAGAGATAAAAATACTCCTGTTATCCAAGAGTTTTGCACCAGAGCCCATCTCCACCCATCAGGAATGTACCCCCTTAACCCCACACCTCGTATAACTCTTAAGTTGTAAAACACGCTTAAAAGAATTGCGTCAGTTCCTAAACCTACCCCTTGTAGGGCAGAGTGTTCACAAATTGTTCTTATTTGTTGATGACTTAAGCTGCAAAATGACCTCACTGGCCTTGTACTTAATTAGCTCATCACCACAGATTATATCTTACATAAATTTTGTTGCTAGTCAGAAGATTTTCAGACCTCAGCATCTAGTTTTCCTCCTTGCTAACTTGCAAACAGCACATAAATAAAAAGCAGCGCCTCTCAAGGGTTCTTCTTTGTTATTACGGTAAGAGCACTTAACGTGAGCTCTACCCTCTTAATAAATGGTTAAGTGCACAGTGCGGTATTGTTAACCACAGGCGCGATGTCGTGCAGCAGATCTCTAGAATGTGTTCATCTCCAGTAGCTGAAACTTTCTGTCTGTTGAACAGCAAATTCCTGTTTCCATCTTCCCCAGCCTCTGGCAACCACCATTTTACTCTCTGTTTCTATGAGTTTAACTGTTTTAGATTGCTCATGTAAGTGGAATTATGCAGCACTTGTCTTTCTGTGCCTGGCTCATTTCACTTAGCCTAATGCCTTCCAGGTTCATCCGTGTTGTCACAAATGACAGGATTTCCTTTTTTTTTTAGGGCTGAATAGTATTCCATGTGTATACACCCCATTTTCTGGATCCCTCGTCTGTAGATGGATTTGTAGGTTGCCTCCTCTCTAGTGGATCCGTTACACAACAAGCAGATGTTGTCCCCTCACCGGCTCACCCTGCACACCCACCTAACTACCTTTCTGGCCTGTCTGATACCGAGGCCTCTCCAGTCCCACTGGAGCCTCGGTCACTCCGGGCTCTCCACGTCAACAGCCTCAGGCTCTTTGCTTTGATCCCAGGCTCCCTGGTGTTTGTTTCTAACTTCTCCAACTTTCACTTAGGTGTCTGGAGAGCTGAGTGGTCCTCAAAGTTCCGAGCAGTAAGCTGTTGCTGCTCCAGTCGCTTAGAGACAGAAGGGAACTCTGTCCTTATCATCTGCTCAAGAGGGGTCGTCCTGGTAGACATGCACTGACCTTGAACCTTCATCCCGGAGTCTGGTTCCTGTTCCTACAGTCCCAGGCATGGTTAGCTACTAGATCCCAAGGGCAAATCTAGAAATCTGAAGGCTAGGAAGGGATTTATTGATCACATAGCCCTTTATTTTATTCCATAAAATATTTTTGAGCACCTCCGTTACGCCAGGCACTTTTCTAGAACATGAAGATGAAGTTTCAGCTTCCTTAGAGCTTATACACAAGTCCATTGGAGGCCAAAACTGTGCATGGTGACAAGTGACAGAGGTAGGCTTCTGGCATTCTCCTCTAAACCAACCTGAAATGCGGAATAACACCCCAGTTTCTGGAGATTTCCAATGCTAACATGCTGTGTTGTTTCTGGACAATTCGTTGGGACATATTTTGAAAGATGAAGTCAGGTGCCATGGCATTTCTGCTTCGTATTATGTGCTGGCAAGATCCTTCAGGAAGAAGCGTGGGGTAGGAGAGGCTGGCTCTGCATACACTTTGTCCCTTACAGATGTTCATGCCGGGGAGATAGAGCAAGTCCTTTCAAGAGAGTCCTTCATTCTCTAGCAGGGGTCAGTAAACTCTGGCTAGGGTCCAAACCAAGCCCACCACCTATTTAGGAAATGAAATTTTACTGGAGCATGTCCACGCCATTTGTTAATGTATGGTCTGTGGCTGCTTTTGTGCTACAGCAGCAGAGTTGAAAAGTTGCAACAGAGGTGGTGTGGGCTCCAGATTGGAAATATTCACCGGGCCCTTTATAAAGATTTTGCAGACCCCTTCTCTAGAGCAATGGTTCTCAAAGTGCCATCCCAGCTCCAGTAGCATCTGCATCACTGAAAGCTTGTAAAGAACTCGGAGTTCTCACCCTACTTCACGTTTGCTAATCAGAAACCCTGGGGCTGGGGCCCAGAAATCTGTGCTTTAATAAGACCTCCTGGTGATTCTAACACGTGCTGAGGTGTGACAGCCACTGACCATCACGTGATCTATGGTTTCTAGGGGACTATGGCCTTCCAGGAACTCAGAAATTTGCAGCAGTTTTGAATTCCTAGTATCTCCGTATTTTTTTCACATGATTGTTTAGAAAATGAATGTTGTGTGTTGTGATGTGTTGGCTGAGGCATTTCAAGAGAAGCTATCTGTAATGGAGTTAATGGTTAAGAATTATGTTTGCCACAGCAAGGATCATTAACTGATTTTATAACACTTATGAAGACTAATATTTAGCTCATTGATTTGTGAACATCACATCAATGTCCCTTTTTAAAGTTAAATTTCTTTAAATTAATTTTTGGTCACAGTTGAGGAGAAGACATTGACTGATTGCATGTGTTAGTGGGCTGTGATTACAGTTTCCTGTGTTGTCCCAGGAGGCCACCAATGTGTATGATTTGCAAATACCCATGAAAGGCACGAGAAAGGCGTGAATGTTGCTGTGTCCTTCTTGGCTGGGGGCAGTTGAGATGCTGCATCTGAGGCTGCCTGTTGCCCACTATTACTCTCCTCTAAGATGGAAAGATCTGTACCCAGGGCACACGCCAAATCGAGTTTCCGTGTCTGGGATAGCTGAGATGCCACATAAAGGATGGAATGGAAGCCCCGGGAGCTGTCAGCCTTTGTCTGAAATAATAGACTTCTCTGGTTATGTGGGCGGATTAGGAATGAGAAGATTCCATTAGACTTCTTTGAACTTGTGACTTGCCTGACTCTTATTTCTAAGCACTGAGACTTAAAAAATCCTCATGACCAAACCTCTTCCTGTTCCTTCTTTTCGGGTTTAGTACTTATTATTATGAGCTTTTTTTTTTTTTTCTCTTTTATTACCTGTGTCTCCCAAACAGACGAGATTTTCATGGGCAGCCCAGCGATTTTTTTTTCGTCATATCATCAACTTAAAGAAATTAATGGTACCACCATTAAGGAATGAAATCAGGGGCTTCCAGTTGATTAGGTCAAAGTTCATCATTAGGATGACGAAAGAAAATTTCAGATCATACCACCCTCACCCCATTTGTTCAACAGTCTCACATAACTTTTTAAATGAGAGTTCACAGGTCGTATATTCACCACTTGGACGGTGATTGTCAATACAGCTTCTTAATACAGTCTGCACATATTTATGGAGAAGCATTTAGACATGTGTCACCTTAATGCTTTGTCAGAAATAGTAATGAACTAGCTCTCCTGTAACTTTATTGCTAATTTTTGTTTTATTTTCACGTAGAATGCAAGCTATTCTTTACTGAGGGCTTGGCAAACTACAGCCTGTGAGCCAAGTCTCACCTGGTGCCTGTTTGTGTAAATAAAGTTTTATTGGAACACAGCCATGCCCATTCATTTATGTATTATTTATGGCTGCTTTTGTGCTGCAATGACAGGGTTGAGTAGCTGTGACAGAGGCCATGTGACCCTCAAAGTAAAACATCTTTACTGTTTGGGCCTTTGTAGAAGGTTTGCCAACCCCTGCTCCACTTCATGCACCAACAACGGCAGCATCCCAGGGTTAGGCATAGACTTATTTGTAGACAAAAAATCAGTTCAAGTATGCTTTCCTTTACATTCTATCTCTGTTGAAGGTATTGGTAAAGAAGTGAAAGCAAAGCACTTTGTACTCAGTAAGTATTCCAGATAACAGACCACTTTGGGATTTTCCATGATTTATTTATTTATTTATTTATTTTTGAGACAGAGTCTCACTGTGTTGCCCGGGCTAGAGTGCCGTGGCGTGATCCTAGCTCACAGCAACCTCAAACTCCTGGGCTCAAGCGATCCTCCTGCCTCAGCCTCCCAAGTAGCTGGGACTACAGGCATGCACCACCATTCCCGGCTTATTTTTTCTATATATTTTTAGTTGTCCAATTAATTTCTTTCTAATTTTAGTAGAGATGGGATCTCGCTCTTGCTCAGGCTGGTTTCGAACTCCTGAGCTCAAACAATCCGCCCACCTCGTCCTCCCAGAGAGCTAGGATTACAGGCGTGAGCCACCGCGCCCAGCCCATGATTTATTTTTAACTCTTTATTTTTTACGTGTACACAGACATGATTTAGGTAGATCCTTCTAGAGGATGCCATATTTCCTATCTGTGACATGAATTGTGAAGAACAAACACTTTACGGTAGAATGTCCATGTTGAAACTTTGCTTTGATTCAGAATGTGGTAGGCAACTTCTAACATCACCCCTAGTAACTTCTCTTTCTCGTATATTCATGGCCTTGAGTAATCTCCTTCCCTTGAGTGTGGGCTGGACCTAGTGAATGGCTTCTAATGAATAGAATATGAAAAAGTGATGGGATGTCACAGCCGAAATTAGGTGATACAAGGCTGTGACTTCCATCTTGGGTGTTCCCTCAGTCTCTCTTTCCCTCCCTCTCTCTCAGTTCACTCACCCTGGGAGTCCCAGCTGCAGTTGTGAGGCAGCCCCGTGAAGAGGCCATGTGGCAAGAGACCAAGCCCTGCCAACAACCACGTGAGTGAACTTGGAAGCAGATCCATGCCCACCACCCCCAGAGTCGAGCCTTCAGATGAGACCAAGCCCTGGCCAACAGCTTGAGTGCAACCTCATGACCGACTTTGAGGTGGAGGCACCCAGCTAAGCCACATCTGTATTCTTAACCCACAAAGATTGTGAGATCAAAAAAAAATGTTTGTTGTTTTAAGCTTCTAATTTTGGAGTAATTTGTCATGTACCTGTTGACAACAATTGCAGAGGAAAGAAAAACAGAGCTGAACTTGGGAATGATATAGCTTTCAGGTTGATGTAACTTGTTCAATTTGCTTTATCTATGTTAAAAGAAATGGGAAAATACTACACAGGGAATAGGTAAACCAGTGCTCTTTTAAAGTATGCTGCTATTCCACATGAATTCAGCTGTCCCCACTTATTTCCACACATGCCCAGGGCCTACCTGTTCTCTCACAGCTTAGCTAACTACTCTGGGAGTGGGCAGGATGTCTCAGGTGAGTCTTTACCTATCTTTATGCACAGACGTAACAGCATAGCTCGTGTGTGAAAATGATATCATTGACAGGAACTGGCTAGTTTGATGCAGACGCTAACAAAATACAGAAAATGCCCACTTTGGATTGAGGAGCTATTTCTGTCTTCAAAAATGAAACTATGTCATATCATAGGTGCCAAAGTCTGGGCTTTGTGAAAATGCAAGCTTTGACTTATATTCATTTATTTACTCTGAAGAGCAACCCTTGTTCTCTGGCAGCTGCCAGGCCCTGCAGCAGCCTGGCCGGAGCTGCGAATGGTCGGTCACTTAAACAGATCCTGCTGCCCTGTGGCCCTGCTCAGGTGGCCTTGCTCAGGTGGCCGGCTGAGTCAGGGAAGCTCCGCAGCCTCAGCTGGAGCTGTGCGGGCAGAGGCAGGCAGGACGCGGCTGCTGGTGCTGCTGCCTGGGTCTAGATGGAGGCGAATTTTGATAAAGACAAATCAATTAAACCTGTTTTCTTTCCCTTTCTTCTATCATTTACATATGTGGAATCTTGAAATGAAGATACTTTCTGAACATGGGATAATGCTTAGAATGACGCAGACGTGGACGCACTAACGTACGGAGACACACCTGCACACGCCTCCCCTTCTCATGCTTCGCTTCATGTAGAGGCACACAGAGCTGGAACATGCTTGCAAGTTTGTCCAGCCAGTGGCACTAAACCAACCATTCACTTGCTGTACCTTGGCACTGTTTTTAAAATACAGAAAATGCAGATACAGGGTCCCAGTTCTGATCCAATTGAATGAGTCTCTGGTGATGGGAGGACCCAGGAATCTATGTTTGAAAGATTCTAAATTGGTAACGACTTGGTTTTGGAACCATGCAGACCAGCTCAACCCCTCACAAGAGGCGCTATGTGTTTGGGGAGTGGGACCTTTACTAGTGTTCTGGGGCTGCTGTAACCAAGTATCACAGAGAGGATGGCTTCAATAGCAGAACTGATTGTCTCCTGGTCCTGCAGGCTGGAAGTCTGAGATCAAGGCGTCAGCAGGATTGCTTCCTTCTGAGGACTGTGAGGGAAGATCTGTTCCAGGCCTCTCTCCTTGGCTTGCAGATGGCCATCTTCTTCCTGTGTGTGCTCATGATGTCTTCCTTTGATGCATATCTGTGTCCACATTCCCCTTTTTGTGAAAACATCAATCAGTGGTCTAATTTTGGGCTTGATTACCTCTGTAGAGACTGATTTCCGTAAAAGCTCACACTCTGAGGTACTGGGAGTCAGGACTACAGCTTATTTTTGTGCTTTTGTGTGTGGAGGAGTGGGGTGGGCAATGCAACCCATATCAGGACCTCTGCACCTAACAGGGCCTTCACCTAACTAAGTCCAGGTCAGAATGATGCTGGACCTCTGTTTTCACTCTTGTACATTCAGTTGTCAGAGGGCTCCACCTGCTACATGAGTCCCCTTTGCATCATGTTTGCTTTCCAGTATCATTGCTCTAACATTTTTGTCCTTCTTATGTAGTCAGACTGACTGGTTGCTTCCTCACTGTGCCATGCTTGTAGAAGGTTCCCAGGCCCTTTGAAAACGTCATTTTTCCAGGGAACACATCCCTGCTCTTTCCTCGGGAGATAGACCCTTGGTCCTCTGATCACAGTGGCCCCATCTTCTTGAAGCCCTCCAGTTTACTGACGAACATCCTAAAGTGCTGTCCCCGGTGCAGACTGGAACTGGGTTTGAGCACCATCTTGCTCCAAAGCACTGGCGTACTATGCTCATAGTTCACAAAACTCTCCCAATTCCTGTGCGTGGTGTCCTATGAAGCCAGATCACACACAGTTTCTGTGTCTTCCACAGAAGTACATTAGAATGAAGGATAATCAAACACTGTGTGCCAGTACTCTGTGTTCTGTTGATTTCAACCTGAAGAACGTATTCCGCTGCCTAGACCAGGGCAAAGTTATCAGCTGAGGCAAGCAAGCCCTAGAGTTCCAGGAGGAGTAAGGGCCCTACCATTGGAACACTTCCCAGGGCTGTGGGCTCACCAGGGAGTGTCAACACCAAAGTGCTCCGTGAGGCTCCTCACACCTGCCCAGTCAGCGGCTGGGTGTTGCTGTGGTGTGTTTGTTTCATTCCTCCCTTCAGTGACTTTGCAAGGATGTGTATCTGAAACCATTTTACTGACTTTAGTTTATGTAGTTGTTCTTCAGGTAATTTTAGAATTGAAGAGATGATTATTCTCCCATATCCTTAGTTTTACACTTGGCCTGCTAAACTATTGAGAAGATCGACACCACCAAAAGGTGCGTGGCCACAGCAGCATGGTTAGTCTCAGCACCTGTTGTGGGATAAATGCTCAGCTGCTGAGCCCTCCCTCCCTTCCTCACAAACAGGGATGGATCCAGGCATTGCTCAAGGTCCTGTAGAGAGCTGAACAAGACAGACAAGTTCCTGTACTCAGGGACATTCTAACGGTGGGTCAACAGTGACACACAAGTAAATCGATCAATAAATCATTGAAGTACGTTCAGGTTGTGATAGCTGCAATGACAGAAATAAAACAGGATAATGATGGGTGTGCATGTGTGCATACGTGTGTGTGTGCATGTGTGTGTGTGTGAGCCTCCTCCCCATTAAGTTCTTCTAGTGTCGAACCTTCCGGCTGTTTTATGCTTCATCAGCAGGAATATTCTCTGACACACCTTGACGTCAGTGCTAGGTCATCTGCATTATCTCTCTTTATTTGCTAGGTGAGATTCTGCAAAGTAGATTTTGAATTTACCCCAGTTGTGAATTAAAAAGTATAAAATATACAGTCAACCAACTTAAAATTACTGGTATGAAAATTACTGATATGAAATGACCTTGAAACCATCTCGATGTCGTGAGAGCTGATGGCGGCAGAGCAGAGCCCTGGGGAAACCATGGAGTCAGGCAAGGTGGCCTTTGCTTCCTGTTCCTCTGCCCTTTCAAGTCCTCAGGAATGTCCCATCTGCCTTTTCAGCCCTCCTCATCATGGATCTTCTCCACTTGTCAAAACAAGAAAAGAGCTGCTATCATTTATTTATGATTAGATGGAAAATCAGGACAGGGTACTGGCCTAGGACCCTCTATCCGGGAATAAAGATGGTGCATTTTTCCACAGCCTCAATAGTTTGCATCCTTGGGGACCTTGAGTTTGGGCCAACCTAGTTGCAGGTCAGAGACCTGATACGCCATCGCACAAGGAAAGAGAAGCCTTAGGCCAACTGTGGCCCCACCTGCTTCAGTGGGGTGTGGAGACAGACAGGGTTGGGGTTCACAGCAGAGCAGACACTGTGACACTGGAAGGATCCTTCCAAAGGGTACAGAAGGCTCTAAGCAGGTCCCTCGTTTTCCCGAGGCTTAGCAGGACATAGCTGACAGCCACAGCGAATGCTTCAGAGTCTTCTGGACTCCTTGTACTGAGCTAAAACTGAGGTGAAAATTCTCGCAGACTGGATTGTTTTGTTTTTAACATTTTAGGCTATTTATCTTATATATCGTGGAGTGGAAAGCCCTGGCCTCTCTAAAAGATACTTCAAACATCAAATTAAAGTGTTTATCTCCTGGGCAGTGGGGTGGGGTGGGGGTGCTGCTCAGAGCCTGCCCCCCGCCTACGCCTGCTCATCCTCTGGACCAAGCCCCTGCCTGGGTGTCCCCCATCCTCTCTGAGGCAAAGGCACATTATTTCTGCTCTTTTGGACTCTCAGCCAAAGCCAAAAGCAGGAAGTGGAAAGCCAGAAGCAGGAAGCAGGAAGTGGGAAGCAGGAAGCAGAGGCAGGAAGTGGGAAGTGGAGAATAGGAAACAGCTGCTTCAGGAGTCCTTCCTCTGGGTCCTGGGTCCTGGAGGCAGGGTGAGGGCCCAGGGAACTTCAGCCTGGCCATGGCCCTCGAGATTAGGGATACAGAGAATCCTGCCCTTGGGGTTTAACTGTAGAGAATATTTGGGGAAATTGTTGATCAGGACCTTGATTTCAGCTACTAGAAAAATAATAATGGGAAAAAAGAAAAAATATTGGAGAACCACTGTAGAAATAATGCGCTAATAATGGCTATTTGAATGAAACATTGGAATAGATGAACACTTAAGCACATGAAAAAAAAATCTCTACTTCACTTTGAGACAAATTTTCTTCCATTATAGAGGTTAAGTATGGCTCAAATGTGTCCCAGCTTGCTGGTGTGTTGCTTGGGTAGTATGGTCTAAAAAACAGCTGGAAGACATTAGCCTGTAATAAACATGGAGTAGGCACCCCACTGTGGACATTTATCAAATATACTACTTGCATATCTTCCTTTCCATAGTTGATGTGTCCTGGGAAAATCAAGTGCAAATAAAAATTTCCAGAATCATACAGTATTTTAAATGTCCTTTAAGATCTTTCTGTAATGTATTCATTCTCAATGATGAGATATTGCATCCAAGGAGGTGAAATTTTGAGGGGGAGGGATGTGCAACAAATGGTACTCTTTCGTACTTCTTTTATATATCTTTTTGTACATAAAGCAAAAATATACAAACAATACATAAAAAGATATATGATATGTCTTCAATATTAAAATTTCACTGAGGAGTGATTAGGACAAAAAATGTCTAAAAAGGCTTATTGTTAGGGAAGTAAGTGATGATGAAAAAAATGTCAAAAAACATTGCTGTAAATGGATGTTTTGTGAGGCTCTTCTATTTTAAAGTGTTACTTCCTAATTAATTTTCTAAATAGAAATCTGGATGTTCATATCTTGAGCTTGCTTAAATTAAGACATCTTTAGAAAGTCCACTGCTGCTAGAAGGCAATATTCATTCATCTTATCCATTTGCATGGAGGCCCCCAGGAGAGTCTTCCAGTTGGGAAATTTGTGCCATGCTATTATAAAATAATAAGGTACTTATTGTCCACAGCTTTTGGAAACAGTAACATTCATATTTTATGGCCAAATCTCTTTGATAATAATAGTGCTGATAATTACAAGACCATATTTCATGAAATCAAGACCCCATTGATGTAAAGTGCATCACTAAAATTTGATACAATGACACATTAAAATTTGACACAGATGCCATAGGCTGTCAGATGCAATGAAGAAATATTAAAATGTG
>CAUYSK010093968.1:0-23112 GCA_963575035.1 Avahi laniger | reverse complement strand
GTAGTTCTACTTTTAGTTCTTTGAGGCGTCTCCATACTACTTTCCACAGAGGTCGTACGAGTTTGCAGTCCCACCGGCAGTGTATATGAGTGTTCCTATCTCTGCATCCACGCCAGCATTTGTTGTTACCACGTTTTATCGCCTGACTCTATCAGTTGATAGTGTGTATTCTTTATTTTTTTCTATCCTTCCCTTCTCGTTTCACATCTCTGTATTTAAAGAGATTTTTTTAAACAATTCTTGTTTTCATTCCTGTTCAACCTCTATCTTGAGGTTGAGAGCTTGAGGCCTCGTATTCCCGAGTCTTTCTGGGGTTCCGTAGAATAACTTGCGGGTTCCCCACCCAACCCTGAAGGGCCTTGAGTCTGACTTGCGTCCTTGCTGCTGCCGTTTACATTTCTCTAGGTGTTTCTGGGTTTGTACATTGGAGTTAGGGGTTACAGGTGTCTCCTGGTTTCATGGAAGATGCAGTTTGTGCAGCTCTTCCTTCCGTTTCTCGTCCTTGTGTGATTCTCAAGAGGAAAATCTTTATGCTGCCATCTTGACGCTGGAAGCCCTCCTTTCATTAGACTGTGCAGCTTCTTGAAATGTACAGCACGTGGATCAGACAGTAAGTGCTGAAAGGAGTCATGCGTATCATCAATTCATTCGCTACAAATTTATCAATCACCTGCTATGTCTGGGCATTGTGCTAGGTACTGGGAAATCAGGCGACAACAAGAGAGTCACCGTCCCTACCCTCAGGAGCTTTCCTGCTAGTGAGAGATACACACAAGCAAATAGACCATTGCAATACAGTGGTAATTCTAAGATGCTAAGTTCAGAGAATGAGTGCACGTAGGTGGGAGCGCTTAACTCAGACTTGGAATAAAGCTTTAACTTTCCGGAACACTTGCACACGTTCAGAAGAATCCTGCTAAGTTCCGAGATGAGAAAGCAACCCTATATCTGTCCTTGCTGGCGTCCAATAACATCTTCCTTAGACGCAGAGAGGGCTCCCTGAACAGTCCCAGCTCCCTGTAGCCTCTGGGAGATAAAGATACTCAAACGCCGACGCTGCTTCTGTGGGAAGTTGGCCCACAGCCTGGTCCTCCTCTGGCTGTGGACACTGTTCTGGTGATGAAGGCGGTCGCACGGGGCCCCTGGGCAGGGCTCAGGCTTCCAGACAGGCCTGGTCACGTGATGAGTGGCTGTGTGGACAGAAATGTGTTTTGCGTCCAACCCTATTTGCCAGACTTAGTCTCAGTGCCTGAGTGTGCTGGAAGAGGACAGACGCCAGGGCAGGGGCCTCGCCCTGGGCGAGCCTGAGCTGTGTTGGGGGAGAGGAACTAAGAAATTGGCAAGCCTCATGAACTGAGATGCGTCACATCGCAGGATGCTCCAAACACATCTGCCCTTTTTATTTTTCAATACTGTATTTTACGGCTTTCTCCTTTTCCCACATTCCATCAATGTCAGATGAAAGGGGATCAGTTTTGCATTAATATCGCCCACGTCAGGGAGGTGGCAGGGCCCAGCTGGACGCCTGTGTCAGCTCTTGGCCCCCCGGAGAGATGCTGAGTGGCGAGGGGCCTGGGGGCGCGGTGGGCTCCTCCTTGGCGTGGCCACACTGCCAAGTGAGGGAGGGACTGGCTGGGTCTGTCTCCCTTGCAGGGCAGAAATAGACCCCGGGGGAGGATATATGCTGTGTGCCAGATTTAGCAAAATATATTAAGAAGTCGTTTCTAATCAGGAATGTCTTAAAGAACAAACTGCCTCATGGAGCAAGGATGCTCCTCTGCAGTTTAAGTGTAGAATGGAAATTGTTCTAGGGGTGTTGATCTTTCCAAGCCTTGACTCTATAATCTCAATAATAAATAAATAGCAACTAATACCTACTGAGTGCAGACCGTGCCACGTTGCATGTATTAACTTTGCAGCCTCGTAACAGCACTCAGAGGTAGGTATTATTATTATTAGCCCATTTTACAGATGAAGAGCCTGAGGCACAGAGAGGTTGCTGTGAAGTTCTTTCTTCCATAGAATGATCTGGCAGAGGGAAAGCCAGTGTACTGCAGTGGTTGAGACTCTGGAGTTTGTCACACCTTCCCAGCTAAGTAACCTTGGGTAAGTTCCTTCCTGTCTCTGAGCTTCAGTTTTCTCATCTATGAAACAGGCACAATGACAGTGCCTTCCTTATTTGCGCCCTGTGTGACATGCAGATGTTAGCTAAAACCCACCCCTGTGTGACCCAAATTATGTTTCGCAAAAATCCTTTTGGCACATTTGCAAACACTGTCTTCACAGTGCTCCGCTCGCATGAGTTCTTGGAAACTGTGGTTCGAATTGAGCTGATTGACCTTGGAACTTTTACACATGGGCAGGAACTCAGTCTTTACAAGCCAGTGGCACGTACAGGCTCACCTGTAGGTGTTAAGAGGCAGGAAAGCTAGGGAGAGGGAACAGGGGAGATGCGGGGTAGAGCCAGGACCCAGGAGCATCTTCCCGAGACCCTCCCTTGCCGTTTTGCTGACTGAATGCTTTGCTTTCACCCCAGCAGCAAAAGTTCCCAGAACCTGGCAGAACACAGACAGCACACATGGTACCATTATGACGCAGACAAGCGTGTCTGGGGAAGCTTTTTCCCCTTGCTTGGTGCTTAAAGCCAAGCCCGGGTCCTGCCCACCTGGCCGCGATGGGCCCCTCTACCTGCTCCACCAGGTATTCCTGGCTGTGTACATGGCGGGAGGAGCACAGGCATTGTGAAGGGTCACACCTGGGTCAGAGTCCTGGCTTGGCCACTAACAGGCCACACAGCTTCAGGCCGCGGATGCTTGTGGCCTCCAGTCTTCACCGATAGAAGGTGGGAAGTACCGCCTACATGAAGTGCCCAGACTGATGATGGCAGCTAATACACAGGGATGCTTAATACATGGCAAATAACTATTGTTAATATCTCTTGCCATTTTCTTTCATTCTCTTCCCTTTCCGTTGAAATTCTGCTTTTCTGTAGGAAAGAGAACTAACTTAAAAAATCCATACATTCTTCCTTTCTAATGTGTTTTAAGGAGTCAACAGTTTCTTAGGTGCTGGCTGGAGATCATTTGTATCTAAACCCACAGGAGTGGCTCCGCTGTGGACGTGCAAGGACCTCATTGAGCTGGAAGCATCAGGACTGTGCAGTTAAAGAATTTTGTGTTTTCTACCACACCACACCCATTAATAGTCCTGATATTAAAAAATAAAAAAAAAAAGCATGAGCATGAAACAGAATATAGGAAAAAATATCTTCTAGTCCTATTACCTTGGCAAGCCAATGTTTGTTTCCCTTTTGGTTTTTTCTACAAGTATACGTAATTTTTAGATGTCTGCCATCAAAGTATAGAATAAGCTTTTACCTTCTTCCTTCTGTTTATATAATTTTCCCAAGTTGCTGCGTAATCTTCATCATTATAATTTTCGATGCTCATTCAAGTGGATGTATCGTAACTGACTTAGCCCCTCCCCGTCATTCACGTTGCTTATAATTTTTTATCATTCATAGATAAATCTGCAGAGAGGCACAGAGCTCCCTATGCCTCTGCTTTATTTTGTCCCTTTATCTCCCGAAACCTGTTTATATTTTCGGCCAGTATCACGTTTAGGGTCAGCAGGTTTCCTATCTTTACTCTGAGCTGTGGGAAGTAGCATGTCTTGTCTTTGTCTCTAGAACAGCTCTCGGAGTGTCCAGAGTAGCCTGGTCCTGTGCGTCTAGGCTGAGAGAACCGAGAGAGGGAAGCGCTCCTGGGCAGGTTGAAATCCAAAGCTCAACGTTGCCTTCAAGTGAGAACACGCAGGAACTGCAGGGCTGGGCGATGGGGTCTCTGCCTCTGATGGGGCACTTCGGTTTGGGGTATAGTGGTGTAGGGGTGTAGAGATCTTTAGGAGACACTAACCTGGTTTAGAGATGGTCCTGGGGCAGTTAGATGACAATCGCCAGGCTGCAGACTTTGTGATTCAGTTTTTATTCCATTCAGTTTTATGGCTGATTTCCTTCCTAGAGGAAGGAGGAGGGAGAGGGGGCAGGGAAGGGAAAGGAGAGGGAAGGAGAGAGAGAGGGAGGATGTGCGCATAGCCATCATTAATTAAATGCCCACCATATGGCAATCTTTTTGCTAGGTGGTTTACACACATCAATGCTAAATTTTATAACAGCGCTCTTAGAACAGCTACTAATATTTTACAAATGAGAAAACCGAGGCTCAGAGAGGTCAAGCCATTTTCCCAAAGTCACCAGCTGTCCGATGCAGGAACCAGGGCCAAATCAAGTCCGTGGGGCTCTAAGCCCCGAACATTTGCTGCACCAGGCTGGTCTCCGGAGGAAACTGTTCGGGCGGCGCGGAGCCCAGTTCGGACTGGCACATCCGCAGTCAAATCTGTCCCCTCTGATGCCCCACGGCCCTGCTATTCTCCCGGCGCTCCATCTCTCAGGCCCTGCTACGCCGCTTCATCCTTGTCAGCGGCCGGGGGCTTCCCGCATCCGGACTGCGCCACCGGACCCCAAGCCTCAGCCTCTGACGGACCCCGCCTGGTTCCTCAAAGGCAGCCCTGGAAAACCGAAGGGCGCGTCCCGGGCCGGCTCCAGGGCCCAGCCTGCCACCCCGCGGGACACGGGGGCACGTGCCCAACTCCGGGCTAAGGAGGCAGGGCCAGCAGCAAGCCCGAAACCGCCCTCTTCTTCCTCCTCCTTTAAAAACCATATTCATTTATTAGGTTAAAAACCCCACGAAACTGAAAAAGGAAAAGCAAGTGAACAAAAAAACCTCACGATCCCAATTTCCAGATAATCCCTGTTAATAACAATAATAAACATTTAAATGGCAAAGCGAAATTTTCTTTCTCATAGCGCAGCAGACAAATAACGCATATAGTTATTTACAGACATTTGGGACGTGCACAGTGGGTCGCTCGCCCGCCCCGCACGTCGCTGTCGGGCGCTGCCGGCGGGGTCGCTCCGCAGCAGCGGGGCCGCGATCCCGGACGGGCCGCGCAGGTGGCGCGTCTGTGCCGGGCTCGTGTTGGGGCGGCCCTCGCGGGGGCGCCGACTTTTGGCTGTTCCAGTGTTTTCTTCGGCACCGCGCAGCCCGCCCGCCCGGCCCCGCACGCCGAACTGCTGCCCCCTCGTGGCCCGGCCGCGGGAACCGCTTGCAAACGGGACGCGCCCCGGAAAACCAGAATCTCGGAGCCTCTGCCCGCCAACCTGTCCCTGGGGCGTGGAGGGAGGAGAATCTTTGGCCCTCACTCCTCATGGCTCCCCCAGTGGCTGAATTCAGCTCACCGCCCGCCTCATCCGGGCAGCTGTGGAAACGCGTTGGAACGGAGGGCGGGCCGCTGCTCTGTGTTGGGGGAGTGTTTGTCCGTGACTGGGAGCCCGCTGTGTGCGCGTTCCCGGTGCTAAAGAGCAGGAGCTCCCTTACGTCAGGTAAACTTGACTCCACCACTTATTTGCTATCTGTTCATCAATCCATCCTCCATCCTCCATCCTCCATCCACTCCACCATCCACTCAGCTATCCTTTCATCCATCCAACCAACCACCCACCCACCCATCCATCCATCCACCCATCCACCCACCCATCCAACTACCTATTTATTCATCCATCCATCCATTCACCCAGCCACCTACCTACCTACCTATCCATCCATCCATCCATCCATCATTACTTCAATCATTTAAAATTATTTGTTGAGTGCGAGCTTGTGCATCTTCAGTGCTAAGCTCTGTGACCTTGGATGAATTACTTTACCTCTCTGAACCTCAGTTTCTACATCTGTAAATTGAACACGATGACATCTAAATCTTGCAGAGTCATTGGGAAGATTAAAGGAAATAATGTAGGTGAAATAACCGGTATATAGTAGATGCTCTCATTTATTAGAACTGACATATAGAAGACACCTAATCTTCTGGAAGCTTATGTTTTAGTTAGGGAGAACTGAAATAGGTATAATACATAAAGCAGTTGGAATGTTTTAACAAGTACAAAATATTGTAAGACCATTGCGCATGTATGTGTGTGCAAGGTGTAGCCCTGGGGGCTGAGCAGTGCAAAGTTAGGGGCCGAGGTGGGCTTCTTGGAGATGTGAGTCTTTAGTCTTTAGCCAAACTTTCAAGAATCAAGATTCCCAGAGAGAAGGTGTGTCAGGAGAAGGGACCGATCAAGCAAAAATACTTTTTTCCACAAAATCTCGTGCCTTGGTTTTACTTGCATTTCCAGCCCATCAGCTGTGCAGCTGCGAAATAAAAACTGTGGTGGGCCCTTCCAAGGCAACCTATTCCCTGGGCCAGGGAAGCAGCCAGTCTAGTCTGAGATTAACAAATGAGCAAGAGACACTGTAGTCACTGGTTGCTAAATTCAGTTAGTCCAGGAGTCTCCTGTGAGCCCAGAAAGAATTTGCTAGCTTGCTTGCAAGGGAGGCTTCAAAGTTTCTGATTCAGCCAACAATTATTAAGCACTTGCTACTTTCCAATGATTAAGCATTGTGCTGGATTCTTCACATATCTGTGAGGTGGGATTATTACAGTCATTTTCAGAGGAAGAGACCGAGGGTCAGAGAGGATAAATGATTTACCCAGCACTACACAGCTAGTAGATGTAGAGTCAGGATTCCAACCCAAGTCTCCTGGTTCATTGGATTTCCCCTGTATCTCCTGTACCTTCGCTCATATTCTCTCCTGGAGTTTAGCTCCAGGTAAGAACTATTAATACTTCCCTATAATTGGGTCTTCCCTGGTGTTGGCCTGAGTATCTGGGAGGGGGCTTGGTGCCAAGTGGTCTCAGGGGCAGGGGTTGAGAAGGAGAGAGGGGCTGGGCAAAGCAGCAGTGGGGGTGGAAGGACAGTGACTTTAGAAGGGAGGATTGGTGGTCAGAGTGGGCAGCAGAGTAGAGTCCCTGGGAAGCAGATTTCAGGCATAGAGACGGATCTGATCAATTCCAGACGATGGCACCTGGAAGGCTACCTTGAGCATCTATTTGGTGCCTCGGTGGGTGCAAAGGGAACAGGTTTTCTCAAGGACCTGGACCACAAGAGAGATGCTAGGCGGCCTGGGGCTGTCAGGGAGGCTCTCAGAGGATAGGGCATCAGTGCCCTGGCAGCTTGCTTGGGAAGTGTGAGTTGGTCCAGCTCCTCTGAGGGCAATTTGACAATCTCAGTTCAAACAAAAATGCTCAGCCCTCTGACTCCGCATTCCTCCCTCTAAAAATTAGCTGAACAAAGCATGCCCTTAAGTGCCAAAGTTAGGGTACAGGGATGTTTTTGGGGGTTCTTCTTGTGTCAGAAAAAAAATCAGAAGCGATTTCCGCCTCCTGGGGACTGGTTTGAAAAACACTGAAACTGTGCCGCCATCGATAGGGAGGCAGTCAGCTATGCCGGCTGCATATGCAGAGACAGCCGAGACACAGTGAGGAAAAAAGAGACCTGCTGGGTGCGTCTGATTCCAAGTTCATAGAAACATATCGTAAATAATTTCTGTTTTTATGTATAGAAAAAATTACTTAGTTGAATATGCACCAAATTATGGAGATGTGGGAGGCGGTTGTTAATTTCCTCCATCTTTAATATTTCTCTGATTTTAAAATTGTGTGTCATGTACAGGAGTAAGAGGCTGGCCTGCAGCGCTGGCTGGGCAGGGCCGGGGTCTTCATCCTGGGGGAAGGAGTGGATGCGGTCAGCAGGGACGCGGGGGGCGCAGGCTCCGGTGTGTGTGTCCTGGCATCCTGGGTGTAGAAAGGCGGGAGGTGGAGAAGTGGCTGTGGGCTGGAGAGTTGGGGCCACTGTCCTTCTGCCTGTCCTGGCAGACCACAGGCTGAGCCTACCTGAGTGAGGTGGCCCCGCACCTGCGGGGGGGTTTACAGTCTACCAGGCTTAGTTCCTGAGTCCTTTGCCTCCAGGCCCCCCACAACCAGAGGACACAGACATTATTATCATCTCTGTTTGGCAAATGAGAAAACGGGGGCCCAGAGTGGGTAAGTGACTTGTCCAAAGAGCCCAGCCTTGAGCCCAGGTCCTTGGACTCCTCTCCCCCTCTCTGCGTAGAAAGACACCTGGGAGAGTGAAGGGGCTGGACTTTGACCCAGACGGAAGCCCAGCGGGGCCAGTGTGCCAGGAGCACCCCGAAATGCCTTGTTTGGTCTGCTCAGTGTTTGAAAGGTTTCGAGTTAGGCGTCAACATTTAAAAATCAGATTTCATGTTAAATTCAGATTTTTGGCTTCTTTTGAAAAAACTGGAGTCCTCCTTCCTGTCAGGCAACCTACTGGTGGGCAGCTGCCCCTCGGTCTGGATGTGCCGTTCCCAGGACGCCGCAGTCCCCACCGCTCCCTCCTGTCTCCTATGTCTGGTCGTTCTCACCGTCAAGTACGGTGTGGGCCGTGGAGATAACAGGTCAGTGCGTGGACTGTGGAGCCGGAGCGTCTGGTTTTGAATTTGACCTCCTGGCTTGAACAAGTTAGCCAATTATTTGCTGCCTTAGTTTATAAACCTACGAAATGAGGACAATAATGGTACATATCTCATAGGGCTGTTTGGAGGCTTAAATGAGTTAATATGTAGAAAGTGCCTGGTGTGTCAAAAGCATCATATAAATGTTAACTATTATGATTACTGCTTTCTTTTTGTAGGTACTTGCATTTTCATCTGTCACTCTCCCCTTACAGTGACAAATGCTTTTCCTTCTTGAACTACCAAACTCCGTTTCCGTATGATTAGACAGAAGAGTTTGCAGAGAGGGGTAGGCGTTAACTTGCCTGAGGCTTTGGACCAAGCAAGGCGAGCAGAAAAAGACCCCTCTGAGAACCTGGGCTGCCTCCTACCAGGGCCGAGCCTTTGGGGGCTGCCACTCCTGGCTGGTAACCTGCTGTGACCCGGGGAACCACTGAGCAGGCTGTCACTCAGCGTCCCCAACACCCTGGCCTGTCAGGCTGAGCCCAGCTCCTTCGCTCAGCACCAGACACCTTCAGAGCCTGGAGTCGGGAGGCAACTTAAACAAAGGCGTTTATCTTGCCCGGGCTCTCCCGCTGCTCAGCTGGGCCGCTCTGCTCTGCTCTGGACAGCATAAAAAGTCATGCTCGGATGACAGAGGCAGAATTTAGAGCCTTTTTGGATGGCAGCTGGGATCCGAGCTGTCAACCAGAGGCGGGTCAGCACACTCAGGCTCGCCGCGGGCTCTGCACAGAGAGGGCAGGGCAGTGATGCTGTGCAGAGCCCCCATCCAGCGGGCTTTCTTCTATTTATAATTTCCCGTGATAATAGGGCCCATTCATTCCCCCTGTGGGCCCCTAATTGCTCTGGAGCAGAGGGATGACAGCCTAATTATTAACTTCACAAAAATTGAAGTTGGGCTGTGTCAACAAAGTCCATTTGCTGTCACCCAGATGCAACTCTTTCCTCTTCATGGTGGCAAAGGGCAGTTAGAAAAAAGAGAAAAACCCTGGCCCGGTTCCAGCTCAAGTAGACTTTTATTTTCTGGCCTCAAATGATTTTTGGGAGATTCTGCTTAGAGGAAACAGAATGCGTCTTCCCTCTTTGCTGTAAGCTGTGTGCAGCTGGTCACCACTCCCCTGACTGGCGGTGACATGTTGGTCCCTAGAAATAAGAGATGTGAGAGTGTTCAAAGCGACCTTAGGGACAGTTTGGTTGGGATTAAAAACTGGGCCCAATTCAGCCCACAGATGCATTTTATTTGGCTGCCAGAATATTTAACAAAGCGTTTTTAAAAATTGAGGCAAAATTCACATTGCATAAAATTAACCACTTTAAAGTGTACAGTTCAGCGGTAGTTAGCGCATTTCCAATGTTGTGTGACCATCACCGCCACCCAGGTCTAAAATATTTTATCGCCCCAGGAAGAAACCCTGAGCCCAGAGAGCCCTTCCGCCCGTTTGTCCCCCTTGGACCCTGGCAGCCACCAGTCTGCTTTCTGCCAATTCTGGATATTTCGTCTACATGGAATCAGACACTCTGTGGCCTTTTGTGTCTGGCTTCTTTCACTTTGCATAAAGTTTTCAAGGTTCATCCATGTTGTAGCATGTATCAGAACTTCGTCCCTTTTTGAAGGCTAAAAATTATTTTTAAAAATTTCTAAATTTAAACGTTTTTTTAGGCCTCACCTGTTATTTCTAGAAGGGCTGAAAAAATTCCACTTTTGAATTTGTTTCTAACAGTCTCATTGAAATATAGTTCACGTGCCATACAATTCACCTATCGAAGTGACCGATTCCATGGTTGTCACAGTGGTGCGCACAGTTCAGAGCTGTGCAGCCATTACCGCAATCAAAATAGTTTTTAACCTTCAAAATCAGGAGATTTTACAGAATGCCTTGAAAAATCAGAAGACCTGGTAATGCGGGGCCCGCATCACGACACGAAACGGGACTCGCAGTCACGGGTCTCCCTGGCCTTGCCACTTCCTGTCGTGCTGGACTGGCTGCCTCACGCATTTGCCAACTGCCTGACCCTGGAGAAACAGGCCTGGATTCTAGACCAATACCTGATTGGACAGATGAAGAAATAGACCAAGGCAGGCCACGCGGCTTACTCGAGGTCCCAGAGTGACACAGCTACAAGTAGAATCCACGTCCTCAGACTCCCATGGGCGAGTGGCTCTTTTCACAGGTGTTTAAGCTAACTATCAGAGTTTCTATCTTGAGGAGGGTGTGACCCGGGGTTTATGCGTTATATTTGATCAATGTGCATTTTGGGGGCATCTCCAGTTTCCTTTGGGGAAACACCTCGAATAATCATGTGGTTCGGGTAGGGCGGGTCCTGCTCCTCCTTCCCAGGGGGTACTTGAGACTTCCCAGGCCTGGCTGTCAGGATGTATTGCCTTAGTGTTTTGGATTAGGGCTGAGAATTTGTTGGAATTATTGGAAAAGAGAAGCTCTTTTCCTGCTAAGGACCCTGAGAAGGCGAGCTATGGCCTGCTAGATGATGGCCTGCCATTTTCCCTTTGTGTAGGAAGAGCCTGTCTGATATTTGAGCCAGTACAAAGGAAAGAAGAACTGAGAGACGGAGAAAGCAGGTTTCTATCTTCTAAGTATTAACCAGGCCCAACCCTGCTTAGCTTCTCAGATCAGACAAGATCAGGCACATTCAGGGTGGTATGGCTGTAGACAGAGAAAGCAGATTTCTAATGACATCATTTGAGCATTTGAGCGCCATGATACAGCTGTGCCTGAAACCCTGATATTTTTAGTTTTCAATTTAATAACTCAGTATATTCTATCTCCCTTTTTTACTTAAACTGGATGGAGTTGGGTGTCTGTCACTTGCATCAGACTGCTCCACCCTAAGTATATACAATACTATCCACTCAAAGAATATTTATTGAGTACTCCATACCAATGTTTTCACACACATGATCTCATTTAATCCTAACAGTAAAACTGTGAGGTAGGCAGCTATAATTATGTCTAGTTTATGGAAGACAGGATGGGGGGGTGGTTAGGGAGGTGACTTACCCAGGGATACCTGGATTGTGTGTGGATGACCTGGGCTTTCAACCTCAACTTCAAGGCTAGCTCCTATGCCACAGCTCCCCAGGGCATCATGGGAAACATATTCAGTTTTCCAAGGAGCATAAACATGTCCCCTCTCCATCATGAAAGTATTCCAGGGTAATTGTGGAATAAAAGTTGGAATATACAGAAAACTACATTAAAAATCCCACCATTCATAAATAGCCCTTGTTAATTTTAACCTACTTCTAGACTTTACAAGTGAAATTTTGTCATGTGTGAAAGTTTACGCTAAAAGAGTAAAAGGTCATCCAGTATGTACAATTCCACATTCTGCATTTATCATTTAGAATGATGTCAAAAGGTGACTTCTCGATGTGTTCGCCCCTGAGTTAGGGGGAAGAGGCAGCACGCTGAGGCTTGGGGTGAACGTAGGGCTGACCTTCCACTGTGGCTGGGGTGGCCCCTGCCCCACCTGGGGCCTGGCACACAAGCAAGCCCCACCCCACCCCCCACAAGGGCGTGCCCTGGGTGGTCCTGGGTAGTACCGCTGGTGATGAAGTTCCCTTCCGTGTCTGTTTCCTGTGCCGGCAGGGCGGGCTGTGGCGGAGTTGGTGGCAATGGTAGTCCAGGGAGAGGGGGAACAGGTCGTGAGGGAAGCACTGGCTTTGCCGCTTGTGTGACATTGTCTTCAGGTCCCTTAGGCGGCGAAGCTTCTCCCTTTGCCTACTTATCAAAACCACGCTGTGCTCTCCGTGGTCGCCAGGTGGCGCTGTGGAATAGGAAACGAATTCGCTGCTCAGGGCGTGAAAGGCGACATCAAGGTTGAGCAGAGATGAAGCTGAAAACGCACGGCCGCTAGGGGTGTGTGCACCAGGCAGGGCGAGGAGGGAGAGTGGGAGCCGGGGCAGACGTCGAAACATACTGGGGAAGAAAGACACAGCGGCAGGGAGTCAATTACTACATTGGCACTGAGCCCTAACGGGAGAGGCGGTGTGTTGCAGACGGAGTTCCCGTGGGTACTGGGGTCACGCAGGCCTGGGCGCATCCAGGGTCAGGCACTTATGAGTGCTGTGATGGTAGCAAGTCGCCTTGTTTCTGAGCCTCCGTTCTCTGGACTGTCCCCCTGGGCTGAGGGCAGATAAGAAAAGGAGGAAGGGGGCTCTTGTCCCTAACTCACGCAGCCTGTTGGGAAGGTAAAGTAAGCTCAAGATTCTGCGTGGTGTTACGGTTCTCCATGTGCCCACTAGGGCTGCCATCTTTGTGACAGCGCCTCTCCCGGTGCCTTGCGCATAGGCAGTGCCCAGGGCTGCACTGGCTGCGTTGGATCAGTTGAGCAGCTCACACCGCAGAACGTGATCAAGGACTGCGGGTTGCCAGCTAGACAGTAAATCCCTCAGGCCACCAGATGAGGGGGACAAGAAGGCTTCTTGCAGCCGCTGGGGCTTGAGCCGGGCCTTAGAAAACAGAGGGATGATAGGCTGGCATCCTGGGCTCAGGGGAGAGCGTGAGGAGGTGAAAACGGACGCAGTGCACACCACGGGCCTGCTCACTGGTGTCAGGGGAGTGAAAGTCAGAGAAGACTCGGGGGGAGGGCGCCACACGGGAGGCCCCGAGAGCCCAGCCAGAGGCGCAGCAGGTGTGGTCCACCGGGCAGTCAAGTCCAAGATACCTGCCCCTACGGTAGCCACCAGATCAAGCCCGTCTTGGTTCCAGACGCCCCAGCCATGGTGAGGTGCAAAGGCCCTGGGGCAGGAGGAGCTCGCTGTCTGCATAGGCACCTGGATGTCAGTGTGGGCACTGAGACCCGGGTGCCCCTGGACCTCTTGAGGTTGGTTCGTGGTCTCCCGGCTGTCTGAGTCCTCATCTACACGGCCAGGGAGGAGGGTCAGGACTGGGAGTGGACCGAGAGGTTTGGAGGGACTGTTCGAGACCGCCACGCTCTCTGACCCACTCCTCCGTCAGACAGCCTCTGTGAAGTGCAGGTGACCCCCACTGCCGCCTCCTTGTGAGCAGCCCGGAAATCGAGCCATGGGCACCTTACTGGGCCATGCTTGGTCTGTGCGGCCCACAGAACTCGGGGCTGAGAATGAGCGGGGGGAATGTGTGCGCTTGTTCACGGGCAGCTCCCTGGTCCCCAGCCATGCAGACGCTGGTCCAGGGGCTCGTCATAAGGACCTTAGTCCTTATGCAAGGACCTCTGTGCGTCTGCTGTGCGTGGTCACTGGACTGTGCCTGGAATAAGACACTGGACTTTGCCTCTGTGGTTGGTAAAGGGGACCCACCCCCCTGCCTGGCTTGACATGGATCACCTGAGAAGGGGCACTGACATTTCTTGGGCATCTGCTTTGTGCCAAGAGCACACACCTTATCTCATTCAATCCTGTTCAAGCCCTGTGAGTTAGGTGTTATTCTACCCATTTTATGGGTGAAATGGGGCTCAGAGAGGTTAAGTGTCTTGCCTAAAGTCACGGAGCTGGTGAGTGGCAGAGGCAGAGTTCTAACCCGGGCCTGTGGTAGAGCTCCTCGGATACCCACTCGTTTAATTAGACGCCAGCGTCTGCATGCCAGTCTGCTTTTCCAACTGCTGTGGATTAGCTTTTTCCGTTCCTTGTCTGAATTTTTGCCATCCACTTCCGCACTGCTGGTCCGTGGAGGCCAGATGTTTGGGCGATCTTGCAGAGAAGATGCCCAGGAGACAAGAAAGCAGAGATGTAAAAGGAGCGATAAAATGGAACTTTAGGTTGTGAGCTACCTTTCTTAGATTTGTGGATTTTGACATGTTTTGCTGAAGACCTCTCTGTATCTCCTAAGCTTAATGACAATAATGATGATAATAACAGTGACAATGGCAGCTGCCATCACTGAGTGATTTTTTTGTGCAGCTGCTGAGCTCATTTAATCCTCTCAGCAACCCTGTGACATGGACATTATTCTTATCTCCATTTCACAGATGGCAAAACTGAGGCCCAGGAAAGGGAAATGACTTGCCCCAGTTACATAGCTAATAAGTCCCATAGCTAAGAATCAGCCAGTGTTTGAATCCAGCCAGGGGGGCTCCAACACGTTTCTGCCGCTCTCAAGCTGCACAGCTGCTCTGATGAGGGATTCAAGCAGAAAAGGCAGGGACAGGTCAAAGTTCTGTTGCCGGGGTGAACCTTTGGGGGTGAAGAGCTAGAGCTCTTTTATTTGTTACCGCTGGGCCCCCAAGCAGGTGCTCTTGCTGTGAGGGGCCCGGGGTGGTGGGTGGAGCAGGGAAAGCCCCCGAAGCTTCCCCAAGCTCACGGCCCGCAGCCTTCCCTGCTGTGTCCTTTCTGAGTCAGGCCTGAAGTGACCTGGTGAAGGCTCTGTCCAGGCTTCAAACTTGTCCAGAAGAGCAGTGTCCCTTGTCACCTCTGTGCTGCCCGCCCCCATCCCACGGTCAGCGCTGGTGAGTGTGCACCGAGGACATGGCTGAATGGACAGTGTCCCCAGGTGGTGTGTGTGACGGGAGCATGCACGTGTCCTCTGCGGCTTTCTCCGGACTCCGACCCGCCCCTGGTTTTCCTCCCAGGAGGTGCTCTGGCATGAGACTCTGCTTCAGCGTGGGAAGGGGACCATTTCCATCACAGTGACTGCAGCGGCTTTCCAGCCCGGGCCTTCCTAGGGCCCGCCGGGGTCCGGGGGTCACACGGCCACCGGCGCTTGGCCTCTTGCTCTGGCCTGTCTCTGGCTCAGGGGAGAATGCCGCGTGGGCAGCCCCATCCCCTCCTTGGACGGAGCTGGTCCCCCAGCCTCAGGAGGCTCCCTGCTCTCCCCTCACCAGGAGTTGCCCTTGGCCTCCAGGAGCACCCGAAGTCACACCCCACCTCCCCGGGGGTGGCCTGTGGCTGCTGGCTCCCAGTGTCCTTGGGACAACTCTTGAAGAGCCATTACCTCCTGTGGGATAAGCAGCGGCCTTCCCTGCCATGGCACTGTGGGCCGGCTCCCCGCACCGCCCGCTCCTGCCTGGTCATTCCGTACAGGGGTATGTGCCGAGAGCTCTCCCCGACAATCCCTGCCGTCTTCTGTCTCAGAGCCTGTTTCCAGAGAAGCCGATCTACGACTGCTTCGTTTTCAGGCAGGCCTCCGCTGCCAGCTCCAGCTGCCTGGCCTGGGATTCAGGCGCCTTCCCCACTGGGCCCCACTCTGGGTCACTTGGACTGAGGAAAGGTTTCCCCCCAACTGTGATGCAGTCACCAGAAGTGGTAGGAACAAGAGTCTATTGGACAGTTTCCCAGCCTCTGGCCTTCCCTCCTGACTTCTATATGGCCCCCTCCTTTCAGATGTCCAGGACCTTTTGAACTTAAGTATGACAAAATCTCCTTTTAAGAAAGGAAAATGAGTCATTCACACTTTAGCAAGAGTTACATTAATGTGTCTAATACTTTTTCAGTGTATTCCTGGAGAGAAGAGCAGGAAAAGGGGTGGAATGGCACGAAGACAGCTTTGATACAAGGTAAGAACATTCCTCCTGAGGGCCAGAACTATCTAAAGAGGGAACAGGTTGCCAGGCAGGTGATGAGCTCCTGGTCACCGGGGGTGTGCCTGCAGATGGGGTGTTGTGGAGGGAATTCTAGTAATAGCAGGAGAGAGGCAGCTGAGGCTCAGTCCTGCTGGGGAACCCTGGGGAACAGAAAAGAACACACCTTAGAGTGGCCCCCAAGAAGTGAGGAAGCCCAGGTGTGTCTGTCCCTGGCTAAGCGCTGCTTAGCTATCGGCTCCCTGGTCCCTCTGGCTGCCCTAGGCATGGGCCACAGGAAAGCCACCAGGTGGAGAGGCGCAGGTGCTGGTCCTGGCACGGAGGGTCCTTGGGGAAGGGTGGGCACGGCCGCACCTGCTATGCAGAGGTTTCGGGTACACGAAGGGGCGAAGGGCCGGCTTCTGAGGGTGCTAATGATAATACTATCAAAATTGGCATTGAAATTGCTTTTTAGAATTTACAAAATACTTTTACGTATATTATTTCCGCTCCTTTTGGAAAACTTTCAAGAGGTAGTTGTTCAGTTTTCCAAACAGGGAAATGAGACTTGCCCAAGGTTCCTCAGCCTAGGAGTGACAGAAACCCAGAGCCACCTGCCCTCCCCTGCTCTCCCGCAAGCCCACAGGTAGAGCCCGCGTCTTAGCCTGGCATCTCCTGTTGCCCTTGGGAAGGCCGGGCCGGGGCGGAGGGGGTGTGCTCGGAGAGAGGAACCTCTCGAAAAGGCAGAGACGAAGGGAAAGACATGAGAGGGGGTTCAGGATGTCCTCCCGACATGGTGGCCTGCTCTGTCTTCCTGTGGCCGCTGCTCACTGGATGCTCCCTGGCATGGGGGCCGTAACGCTGATGCCGCCGTGTGGCCCTTTCCAGAACAGTGGGTGGGGTTGTCTTGACGTCTTACTGAGTTGCAAGAATTTCGCTAGTCCTTCAGAGCTCAGCGACGGTCCTGACTCCGCCCTGGAGCTCTGCAGAGGCTGGGTTCCCCGCCCCCCTTGGTGAGCTGTTGGAGTCCCAGAGTCATTTCTCTGCCCCTCCCTCTGCTTTGCTTCCCTTCCCTGGTCCCAACTCCATTCCCGCCTTCATGCTTCCAAACCCGAGCTGCATTCCTGCAGGGCCTGCATTCCCTGCTAGGATGGATGGAAACTCCTGCTCTGGCCCCAGCCCCCTGGAACTCCACACAGCCTAGGCCCCTCGGCTGGCGCCCGGCACGCCCAGCCCCTGTCTCCCAGGCCACCGCTGGAGATGGAGCGCGGCAATGGGGACTGCATAGCGCGATGGCCAGGATGAGGCCCCCAGCCCAGCCCCCCATCTCTTCAGTCTCAGTGCTTCTGGGATCCTGAGCGATGCTGAAGGTTGGGCTGCTGGCGGTGGAAACGGCACAGGGAAACTAAATCAAGAAGCCAATGGAATGAACAAAGAAAGAATAAAAGTAGGCTCTATTTGCTGCGTGCTCTGTGCGGGTACTTTACACGAATCATCCCGCTTAATCTCTGGAGCAGCCATCGCCAGTAGGTATCGTTACCCCCATTAACAGATGAGGAAACAGAGGTTCAGAGAGGGGTAATGACTTGCCCAGGTCCGCAGAGCTGGTCATGGCAGAGCTGGGTAGCGCTGGGTGCCCTCTTTATCCCAGTCACTCCCTTTTGCGTTTCCAGCCCAGGCCTCAGGAAGTCCCAGGCCCTTGTGTCAGATGCCCTAAGTGGCCCGGGTCTGCCCAATCAGTGTATTCCTTCTCTCTGGCCACAGTGATGGTGACACCAATGGGGCCAATGAGAATCCTTGGGAGGAGAAAGCTTCCCCCCTGTGATTGCCAGTAGGAAGGAGGCCGTGAGCCTGCAGCCTCCAGGGAATGGCACGTGGCATCCTAGAATGAAGCCGGCACAGAGGGAAGCAGAGCCGGCACGTGGGGAAGAGGCAGCTGAGTCCTTATGCAGCTGTCTGAGCCTGGATCCAACTATGCCTGAAGCTGGCACCTCTGACTTTTTTAGTCAAGTGAGCCAATAAATTCTCCTTGTTGGCTTAAGGCGGTTTGATTTGGATGGCTGCTACTGGCACTGAAAATCATCTCATATAATTGCCAGGACTTGCTCGACTCCTGATTAAATGATTTGGTTAGATCTGTCTTTTTGAAGCACCTTCTACGCACAGGCCTTACAGTCAATCTTGCTTCCAAGGGGGCTCTGTCCCTTATATTTAGTTGTATTATCCTCAGCCTCGTGCATAGAAGATGTTTTGACTAGTTTTTAAAATTTTCTACCGTGTATTCTTTTTTTTTTAAAGACAGAGTCTTGCTCTGTCATGCAGGCTGGAGTGTAGTGAAGCGATCATAGCTCACTGCAGCCTCCAACTCCTGGACCTCAGCCTCCCGAGTAGTTGGGAGTACATGCCACTATGCTTGGTTAATTTTTAAGAATCTTTTGTAAAATAAAGCAGGATGTTGCTTTATTTGCAACAATAAATCTACTAGATTGGTGATTTAGCGTCTTCATGATATTATTACTTGTACTTGTTGAACAGTGATGATAAAGAAATGGTTCATTATTTTTAATTAATACTCTTTAAATAAGGTGGAGTGGAGAAAAACCCAGAGAACAAAGTGCATTACTTAAAGATGCAGTATACGTTTTTCTCATTTTTTTAAATTTTTCTCATTTCTAAACAGTGCTATTTATTAAGAGGAAAAAAGTAACTTATGATTATTTAAATAAAATTTAAAAGTACAGTGTCAAAAATTTTTTTGGTAGAGATGGAGTCTTGCTGTGTTGACCAGGCTGGTCTTGAACTCCTGGTCTCAGGTGATCCTCCCCCTCAGTCTCCCAGAGCACTGGGACTGCAGGTGTGAGCCACCATGCCTGGCGTCTTTGCCTTTATAAATGCACGTGATGGAGTGGCAAGTTGTGAGTCCTCAGAGCACCGCCCCCCCACTTTGGTGCTCCCAGGTATAATGTAAGAAGCCAGGCCCCAGTGTTGGGGACACGCTGGCCTGTCCTGCCCCTGCCCCTTGGCCGGCTTCTGGTCACCTCTGAGATACTTAGCGGCCATTAAGCCTGCAGCCGGTGGCTCAGCCGGTCAGCTTTCTGCTCTGTTCGGTGGCCAATTTAGACAGAGAAGTGAAGATGCAGGCTTAGCTAGACCTCAGTTCTCTTTCCTAAGGTGGGATTGGGAGTCTAGAAAGTTCTCCATAAAAGGATTGGCTTAACTTTGGACTGTTGCTGGACCTAGCAGAGCTGGGATGGAGAAGCTCCTATTCCATCAAAGCCTCGCTCGCTTCCCTGAAATTGCCCCTGTTACCCCCATTTTGCCAACAGGAAAACCGAGGCAGAAACCAAAAAAATGACCTGCCCTGAATCGTAACCGAGGGTCTGACCGTTTGGCTCAGAATCCTATGCGGAGCATTTCTGCAGCACGTAATTCCTCCTGCTGCTCTGTTTGGTCTCTTTCCTTCCGAGTGAGGGGGGCACACAGCTGTTGGGGCTTTGGGGGAGGATGTCATGCCTGTTAGGACCCCCGCCCCCCAGGCATAGCTCAATGGGATGAACTCCTGACCCTCGGGCCTGCTGCAGGAAGTGTGACGCACCGACTCCGGCTGGATTCGGAGGTCTGTGGGAGAGGCAGACAAGCCGGCTTGGAGTCTTGAGCCCAGGAGGCTAAAAATATGTAGGGGAATGGCGGGGCTCGGGCGGCGGATGGCCTCGCTCAGCTCCCCGAGGAATGGGCTCTGCTGGAATGACGTGTGAGCATCTGTGCAGCGGCTGCTGGGACGGGCTGGGCGGGGTTTGGTGGCCCTCAGAGGCTGCAGGTGTGGATGCTTGGCCTCCAGGTCACCTTGGACACCTGCGGGCCCCCCTGCAGGGCCAGGAGATTGTCCCAGCTGGGAGTCTTGGCTAGAGCAGGTGGTGGGAGGGGGAGGCCAGAACCTGTTCCTGCTCTGGGAGCCCCAAGCTCTCTTGACGAACCCACCGGGAGGCAGGAGCTTGGTGCCTTTGCACATGTGCCGTGGAGGGAGAGGGGTTGTAGGACAGAACAGCGGGCCCCAGACGCGGAAGCTGTCGGTACGAAGAGTGTCCTCCCTCCCTCCAGCCTCTGCCAAGTGCTGTGCAGCCCTGCTGACTTTTCCCGCTGGTGGTGCCCGTTCCCCTTTCTGTTTTGGCAATCGCATCTCGATTTTCCTTTGGGGAAATCTCTGATCCCGTGGTTAGAGTGGGGCTGGCCTCTGCTCTCTGGCTGCAGGGTTGGCCTGTGACTCAGCCTGGCCAATCAGAGCACCGTACCCCCTGCTAGCAGGGGTGAGCATGTGTCCCAAGCTAGACCAATGAGGCAGGTATTAGTCACGGCAGGCCAGGTTAAGCTGCAATAACAAATCAACCCCCTAGTATCTCCTTACAACAAAATGATTTTTGTTTTTGTTAAAATGCTCCCTCAACTATTGGAAATGAGAAGCTCTCTCTTCTTGCTGGGGTTGCAAAGCTCTAGGATCCAAGTCTGGGGAATGAAGCTATCACAGAGGAAAGCAGAAGGGAGTGAGGTGGATTCATGATGATATCATTTGAGCACCTGGATCCAGCCATGCCTGCTTCCCATTGCCTGAGCCAACATAGCGTTCCCTATTTTGTTCCTTTATCTATTCTTCCTTTTTTCTTTTTTACCTCCTTCCCTCCCTCTTTCTTACCTTTCTTCCTTTTTCTCTTTCACTTATGGTACTTTATTCTTATGTTATATATATATATATATATGTATATATATATTTATTTATTTTTTTGTAGAGATGGGGTCTTGCCATATTGCTCAGGCTGCTTTGGAACTCCTGGCCTCAATTGATCCTCCTGCCTCAGCCTCCCAAAATGCTGAGATTACAAGTGTGAGCCACTGCACCCAGCCTGTTTATACTACTTTTAATCGGATTGCTGTTCCGATTCAAACCAAATAATTCTAATATATTAATCCAAACTCTATTTTCTCTAGGTAGCTGGCTCAAAACTCTCCTCCAAGCAGTCTTCCCAAATCAATGCCCCTTTTGCTGATTCATTTATTCCTTTCAATGTTCCCTCAGGATTCATAACTTTTATATTTACATGCTATCATTGTGTGCTTATTGGTATATTGTCACTTTGCCACATTGTTCTTGTATGTCTCCTTAACTAAATATTTTCAAGTCAAGTAAAAAACCAAATATATTTACTGAGCTTTTCTGGTTGCATGGCCTTGTGCTGGAAGCTGGAGTGGGGTGAGAACAGAAGATTTAAATGGGGTCAGAGATAAAACTCATGCATCGAGAAGGTTCATTCAAGCTGGGGGAGCCTGGGAAGGGGTCAGGGATGAGCAGGGCTTAGTCCCGGGTGTTGTCAAAGAGCGCCAGGGCTGTGCCGAAGGTCCCCTGCCTGGCTCTAATGATTAGGAGAAGGGCTTCGTTGGCAGGAGGAGAGGGATTCTTTACCTGCGACCAGATTGCATCTGATGGCAGGATCTTGCTTTGACTTGAGTCTTTGCAGGCACCAAGCCCTGTGTCTGAACCGTGAGCTGGGCCCCTGCTGCTGGCACACCTCTGCCCTGCCTACCTACTTCTGTCTGCCCGGCTCCCGCTCACCCGCCTGCCCCTCTCTGCTGGACCGTCTGGGCTCTGGGCTCTGGCCGGTCCCCACGCACCCATTGCATCAAGGGCTAGGATGGGTTCTGGGGACAGCAAGCTCCCTCTGCCCTCCCCCAAATTGCCTCCTTCTCCCCGGGAACCACAGTGTCCATGCAGCATTCCCCTGGGACATGGGGGGCAGGGAGAGGAAATGACTGACCCAAGGTCACTTAGAGGGTCTGCAGTTTTATTCTGAAACGTTGGTGGAGCATTCTGACATCCTCAGATGGGACTCGGGGGACAAATATTGTTACAGCAGCACAGAATGCCTTTCCCTTCTGGTTTTGGAGGAATTGGAAAGGAAAAGCTTGGAATTCTATGTGCTCAGGCTCGTGGCCTCGTCTTGACAAAAGCCCTTTGAGGACTGAAACAACTGCAGCTCCCAGCGAGTACCAGCAGCACTTTCTCTTTGTCTGGAAACTGCTGTGCTGGTGTTTGCAGAAGGGGTTCCTCCCCGCTAACTGTGTACTCTTGCAGCCTGCAGAAGGCAGACTTCCTAGGAAACGGCTCTCATCCCGCTGGGCCTCCCTGTGGTTTATCTTGTCTTCGAATGAGTCATTGCTTCTCGTGACTTATTGATAGGCCTGACTTGGCCCTGCAGAGAATCCAAAAGCTGCAGGAGGCCACCCAGACCCTTTGGAGGAGAGAAGCCTGGACTTGGTCTCTGGATTCCTGAAGTCAAGTGCAAGCTCCTCCAGTTACGATCTGGGGGAAGTAACCCAGCCCTGAGGGCCTGTGTCCTGATCTGTAAAGCAGGAGTATCCATTTCCACCTTCCTGGGCGCATTGTGAGACTTAATTTGTTCACTCACTGGTCTAAGTGTTGAAGGCTAGGAAAGGTTTCAGTGTTTGGGGCTGTCTGAAGGCTGTTGTCATGGAGTAATTTGGCCCTGTGTGGAGGGTGTGCACCTAATACCTTCATTCCACGAGGTCGGCTTCTCAGCCCTCCTCCCCTCTCCTGGTTCCTGGGCTCGGGGAAGGACGGAGGTGGCCGTACTGCTCTCAGCAGTGTTTTCCACTGTCTGCCCAGGTGAACGCTTAGGACCACGCGCCCTGCAGAAGTGTTCTTCTCTTTGTCTATTGGCAGCTCCTGCTATTTCTTTTTAACTTTTAATTTTTATCAAAGTAATACCTATAGACAGTTAAAAACTTTAAATACAAGTCTTAATGGCAGAAACTCCTTTCTTCTACAGCTAGCTCTTGGCTGTACAGAATAGAAATATGTGTTCCAGCTTCCCTTGCACCTAAGTGACCATGGGACGTTTTTCTGGGTAGTGAGATTTAAACAGAAGTATTACGTAGTAGCTTTGGGGAAACATCCTAAAAAGATAGCTGGAGTGCACCCTTTCTCTGTCGCTTCTTCCATCTTCTGTCCTGCTGGTTGGAATGTGGATTTGATGGCTGGAGCTGGAGCAGCCCCAGCGATCCACAAGGTGATCTTGGAAATGGAGGCCACGCATGGTGTAGCAGCGAGAAAAAGTAGCCCGAGGCTTTGAGAAATTTGTGGAGCAGTCCTGA
>CAUYSK010093967.1:0-19096 GCA_963575035.1 Avahi laniger | reverse complement strand
GTGTGCAATAGAAAAAGGCAAAGCATTGCCCTCTCACCTCTGCCGGGAAACAAGGAGTCCCCATCTGGCTTCTATCAGTCAAGATAACACATCTCAGTGCCTTCTGGCAAGAGGGCAGCTCCCCTTCCCGTGAGCAATGACCAGGTAGACGGCAGCCAATGAATCCCGATTCAACAGCCACGCCACACACCACCTGCCTGCGGTGTGTCCCCAAGAAGGAATACGGGGGCCTACAGATGTCAACATTCAGAAATGGTTTGGGTGAGTGGCCAGTTAAACAAAACAGCCTGACCTTGCTTCTTCAACGGTCATGCCTGGTGCGTTGGCGCCAGATAAAGAACTCTGGCAGAAAGGGGCTGAATAAGAATTCCATTACCTCCTTCTACCCCGACCCTTAACAAGGGCTCCACTATGCTTTGGGGTTTTCAGAATTCCTTCCCTGATAGCCGGTCACGGCCACTTCCTTGGCAGGGAGAGGCACGCCACAGGCAAGACAATCAGGAATCTGGGCACCCGCAGTTAGTAGGAAATTAGGAACAGAGCAGTTTACATTTTGGAGACTGGCCTTGTCAAAAGTGTGGGTTTCGGGACTTCTTTTACTTGCTCTTTTCTGTTCTTTTATTACTATTCCCTAGTTCCTAAGGGGTTCCAGGTAAGTCATTTAAAACAGATTTGTCAAAGGATAAATCTGTCATTAATTTCCATTCACCAACTCTGCATAGGCTGGCATTTTGTTTTCCTGTTGCAGGTTAAAGGTACAAGAAAAAAAATTTTTGTGTTTGCTCCAGAGAAAGATTTTGCAATTTATTATCATGTGCCTTTGTTGTTTATTTTGATCTTTTCGAAGGACATAGCAATTTTTCTGAGTCTCAGAAGAATTAAATTTTTTTCCTGAACTTTTTATATGCTTTTTATCAGTTTCATTGGGTTGGGTTATTTCATTTCTAATCTATTTTCAACTAATTATGTTCTAATTCTTTGGTAAGGGTTTTCATAATTTAAACAGTTCTATCTGTAGCTCTTAAGGGATTTGTCCAAAAGCAAATGGGTTAAATATAAACGTTCTAGTACACAATTGATAACTTTGGTATACCGTATGATCTTATAACGTACTAGCACTTTTTTAAAAGTTTTGTCCACTTTTCACATGATGTTTATTTTTTAAAAATTACAAATAGTTTGAACAGGTAATGTACACACATGGTTTAAAATTCTAAAAGGACAGATGGATACAGTAGAAAGTTCTTCCCTTGTCTCCCAAAGGAAACTATTATTCCCATTGTCTTGGGTTTTCTCCAAGTGATCTGTGCACATCTAAGTATTAATATCTACATAAACTTTTTTCCATTTTTATTTTTTAAACCTTAAAATTCATTCTTAGCCTGGGAAACATAGCAAGATCCCATCTTTTATAAAAAAAATTAGCTGAGGATGGTTATGTGCATCTGTGGTCCCACCTACTGGGGAGGCTGAGGCAGGAGGCTCTCTCAGGCCTAGGAGTTCGAGGCTGCTGTGAGCTATGACCACACCACTGTACTCCAGCCTGGGTGACTCTGTCTCTAAAAATACATAAAATTCATTTTTGACCAGCAATGCCTACTTTACCTATCTATTAAGCCAATTTTCTACCATTAAAAAAAAAACTCTATAGTAAATTCATAGGAAAGCAGTTTTCATAAAGCTTTCTTAAAGAAAAAGCTTCCTATAGGAATAGCACTATTGGGAGGGGAGGTATCTAGATAGAACAGATTTCATATGAAAACAAAAGTGAACAATATTTTTCTAAACAACTTCTCATTAGGCACTTTAATAATGCTTTTGAATGTCAAAGAACGCACTTGTGAGTCTGAATCATTTAGTGTGTAGACTCCCAAATAAAAAACTTTCTTAAAGAAAAATAATAATCCCATTACTCTCAGGCAGTGAGGTCCAGAACACCAACTTATGATTTTATTAACTCAGGTTCAGCTGTTTATCACGCACTCAGCACAGAATTGTGGCACCGAGGGGCAAGATTTTTTACATTTATATTTTATAGTGTATCCCTGTCTGTCCTTTAAAAACTTAAATCATGTGTATGCATTATCTATTCAAACTACTTTTAATTAAAAAAATAAAGGTAATGTGGAAAGTGTACAAGACTTTTTTAAAAACAAGTGTTACTACCTTACAAGATCAGAGTATACAAAAGCTATCAGTTGCAAACTACAACGTTCATATTTAACAAAGCTGTGTTTGGGCAAAACCCTTAAGAGCTAGAGATAGAACTTTGAGACAAAACTGACTTAGATGATAAAGAACCCCGATTACACTCTAAGATTGGTATCCTGAAATCATTATTGAAACAAGAGAATAGTACATCCTATAGTGAGTCACTGAAGACAAGTTTTCCTGTATCTTTAACACAGCCATGTATATTAAAAAGTGCTTTTAAACCGAAACACACATAAAGCAAGCTCATATATTGGTCAGCTGGCGAAGGCTGTGCCCAGAGGCTCGCAGGATCCCGACCAGCCTAACCCTGCTTCTCCCCCAGGAACAAGGGTTCAGCAAGCACCGACTCAGCGTTGGTGGCGACTTCATAGACCATAACTGACGCGTACGGTGAGAACTGACTGTGCATATACTGGATATATGGTCTGATCTACGCAGGACGTGGTAGGAATCCTTCCCATTTTGATCTAGGCAGTCGAAACAGCATGGCTCAACTTTGAATTTTCCAAGTTTCTACAGCTTTTTCACCAATTGCTGCCAACTTAAGCAAAGTGATGTCTTCCATCTTTTGTGCCTCTTATTTTCCTTAGGTGTATCACCATGCCTTTCCTCAAATATAAAATTCCATCTATATTCTAGATAGACAGAACTGCCCATCCTTCTTTAGAGGTACATGTTTCCAAATCTCCACCCATCGGATCAGAGATGCCTGTTTTACCAGCAGAGCAGAAGCTCTGATTGGGTGCTGTGAGTGACATAATTACATAAATAAATTTGTGTTGCAGATTTAAAAAACTAAATGTTATTAGACAATATTTTACCTGTTACAAACATCAAACTTAACTTCTATCATCATCAACTTTTCTGCACAGAAACCCAACACACAACCTCTCCCTGTTGACTTTGCTATTCGCTGGTCAACCTGAAGCTTCTAATGTTTCCAGTTCCCTCTGCGGAACATTCTACACCACTTATCAGAAGGTTCTTTCTTATTTGCTACTCTGGATGATTCTCATCTAAAATACTCCAGTTTTCCTTTTGTTGTTTGGAAAGGGAAACTATATTTTATTTTAACAAAACTCAAAAGAACAGTGATTTTCTGTAAAAAGCCGTTTCCTCTAAATAGAAAAAGGCATGGCAAACAAAAAATTCTGCTATGAAGATTATAACATTCAGATCAACCGGGTTCTCCATGCAAAGTGGTTCAGCGACTCGATCACTCTCTAAGAGCAAAACAGAGGTAACAATAGAACAGAAAGAAGGAATCAGTTTATCAAAACTACATTAAGGGCAATGATCATAATTATTTAGATGGAAAAAAGTTACATTATTTGTAGAAAATGAGTGTGGAAAAACAGGTTTCAAGATCATTTAGTCGAATTTTCTTCATCCAGATAAGGAAACTGAAGCCCAGAAGTTAGGCAACTTACCTGGGGTGGAGTTAAGCTAAATGAATGTTTTTGCTTCTGTTTTTATCCATATATACACTGCTGTCCATATAAACACTAGAAATTCATTGGGATCAAGGAGTATGCACTCTATAACCAAGAGATACAGAAACACACCTCTTGGTTTATCTTCCAGTTTCTGGGCAAAACATTGTGTGAATGCAGTAATGAAGTCATCCAGCGTGAGGACAGGAAAGACAGCAATATTTTGGTTTTCCACATTCCATAAACGTCCACGTTGAATTTGGTATCAAACCCACACAACGGAGCAAAGTAAGAAGACACAGCTTACACGCCTAACAAGCATTTGTTTTTGACGGTGTCGGTCGGGAACACGGGCGATGCAGAGCCAGTCCCTGGCTTTTCCGAACCACAAGGAGAAGAGAAAGTTGTGGGGAAATGTGTGACGTTAGGGTTATTTAAGGCTATTCAGAAATTTGGCATGTTCTTCTCCTCTTGGTAACAAAGTTTCTCCTCCTATCTTTGGACCAGTCTTTTCCTGGAAAAACGAAAATATTTTGATAAGAAATGGTTCGGCATTATTTGCACGGGTCACTAAAATTAGTCACAAGTTCGTATGCGAATGACGTACCTTTAGCATCCCGTCCCGCTCCCATTTGTAGAGGCCACAATTACTGGAATAGAAAAGAGGGATTTGTTCGGGGAGAGGTGCAGACCCGCACGCATGAGGACATGGGGATCACTGCAGCCAGGGGGACAGTGTCCCCTGTTCTAGGAGAAGCTGCACACCGAGGAGTGTTTCCTTAGCCCCAACCCCAGAGGGTCACCACTGTATCCAGGCAAACGACGCCCCCTCGACCAGCCAACGCAGCAGCTCTGCCTCTGCATCTTAAGTCCCCCCGAGAGTAAAAACCAAAACAAAGAGACCCTTAAGACACACGTAAAGCTGGCCCTCCCCATCTGCGGCTTCCACACCTCCAAGGTCAACCACCCATGGGTCAAATACATTTGGGGGGAAAAAAACCACAACACGATAAAAAATAAGAATACAACAAATAGAAAATAATACCAATAAAAAACTCAATACAGTACAACAATGATTTGTGTGGCATTTACACTGTATAAGGTATTACAGGTAATCTAGAGATGATTTAGAGCATCTAAAGGAAGCACGTGGGTTGTCTGCAAATACTACACCATTTTATGTTCGTATGAGGGACTTGAGCGTCCACGGATTTTGGCATTCTGGGGGTGTGGGGGGTGGTCCTGGAGCCAATTCCCTATGAATACTGAGGGACAACTGTCTTCACATATTAAAGACATTTTAAATGAACAAATGACTCCTTGGAGTGGAGAAAAAATGCTACATCCTAGCCCCCGGCAAAAACACACGTGTTCACCACACCACCCTGCTCCTACTTCACTTATTTATTCGACAAACATTTCTGGGGCCCTCCTATGGGGCAGGCACTATATTAGGTGTTGGGGACACAGCAGTGAAGAGGGCAGGGTCCCTTCCTTCCAGGATTTCGGTTAACAGTTGAAGTCTCAGGGATGCCCAGGAGCCATAAGAAGGCACGAGATGATCATCCAACGTTCCAAGCAAACAGAACCACACAGGAACTGGGGAAAGAGCTGAAGAACCGTAGGTGGGACAAAGAGCCCCAGGCCATTCTCCTACCTGCAGTGCTTGTTGGGGAGTCTGTCCAGAGAGATGCTTCTGTTCCCGCAGGGACACCTGAAGAACCTTTTCACGCCGTCATGCCAGTGTAGGTCGTGCTGCTCACTGAGGCAGGTCTCCAAAGGCTTGAGGTGGGTGTAGGCGCACTGCACAGACCAACACAAACACAGCACGGCTGGGGAGGAGCGTTTAAGGACACACTGGTCACTGCCCTGAGGGCAGTGTGCTCTGTGGCTCTCTTGTCACCACCCAGGTCGCCCCTAGGGGACTGGACCACCTTTGCTTCCAGCTGCAGTGACCCTGACACTGCGATCCCCTCACATTCCCTCTCACTGATTCCACTTTTCTTATGTTCGCCCCAATTTCTGCTCAGGCACGAAGTATTCAAGAACCTTCCACGACATGAAGACAATATTTAGGGCAGAAGAAAATGATTAGCTTGGCGTTGGGTCAGGCAGAAAGCCAGGTCCTTGGCCACCCCAAGGCGTTTGCTTTCCGGCCCGATCAACTGACACGTCACCAGATGTGGCCCCACACCCCACAGGTCCTTGACATGCTGCTGAGACCCCGCGGTACCCAGCAGGGCCCCCGGGCTCGAGCCGCCGCCTTCACGCACCGTCCTGCATGTCACGACCCGACACTTCACTTCTCTGATGTTTCTCATCTTTTCTTCCATTTGTTCTTTTTTCACCAGGGGCTCAAAATAGCGTTCCTGCAGCTCAGCCTCGGCCTGCAACGACAAAGCACACGGGAGGCCTGGTGCCAACCCCACATGCACTGGGGCAGCTCGGGCAGAATCATTCGACAATTACTCCAATGACTGTTCAACAATAACCAAGCAGAGCGGAAGGGACAGGCTCAACGCTCGAGGACGCTGGGCAGCACCTCCAGGAGCGGCAAACCAAGAGATGACGTTAAGTAGAAACAAGCCCTAAATGTGCCAGGAAAGCGGGCATTTTAAAGTGATTTTTAAGACACTAAACATAAATGAACACCACTAACATTATTAACAGTGTCCTTGCGCCCAGTGCATGCGTGAGGCAGCTATTTCCACGGCTCCAGCACAGACTCCACGTACGGAGAGTCCCCAAGGCCTCCCCAGTGAGCACCCGGCACAACTTCCTGGGCATGGGGGACGTCAGGGAGTGGGCGCCACACGGGTTAGCGCAGCTACACATGGCAAGAGGGCCCAGGGCCTGGGGTGCCACGAGAGGCGAGGAGCTTCCAGCCCTCAGGGTCAGCTCTGGCCTCTCTTCTGAGCTGTAAGTCCAGTGAAGAGATACGACATGCCAACTGTCTTGCTAGGTGTTTGCTGTTCAGAAGAGAAGAGCAGATCATCCTGAGTCGTGGTACCAAATGGGGACATTTTGGAAATCTGTGGGAACACTCCTTTTGTTATCCCAATGATTGCCACCTCCGCCGCTGGCAGGGACCAGGGATGCTACACATTCTGCATACACATTCTGCAATGCACAGGACAGTCCCCCGCACAACGAAGGGTTTTCTCTTGTCCCACATGGCTTCTGTGTGTTCCATGGGACATCCATGTAGATAAGAAACCTGATTAGAACCCTAGGACCTAACTACTTTCTACAAAACGCTGTGATATTTGTGCATGGTTTTAACACACACTGAATATCCCAAGAGTACACCGTCATATTGTATATTAAGGGAAAACTGTGCTTCGGTTTCTCAGGATCATTTACTGTTCTGTAAAGAAACCATATTATCTAATCCCAGCTCCTTGGGAGGCTGAGAAATAGGTATCTAAGGTACCAACAAAACACACCTATGTGAGCTTCCATTTCTAGCCATCTCATCTATACTTGCAAATCCAACCTCTACTTCATTACTCTGGGGTAGTCGTTCCTGATCATTTACATAATGAAATACATATTTTTATCATAAATATTTTCCTTTTTTCTTCTTTACATTAGTTAGGATATTTATATTTTTGAAATTACTGGTATTGGTAATTTATGTTACCCATCAGTTTTATTTCAAGACAATAAGGAAGCAATACAAAATATTTGTTATTAACAAGGGGCCTTGGAAGTCATGGGTTAACTACTGATTTGGAACATTTGAAACACCAATATAAAAGACTGGAATGGAAAAAAATCCCTTTCCATACTGCAAGGCAGAAAACAGCAACAGTGTTGAACCATTTAAATGTGATTTCACAGCCATAACTACGTGGAAACATTTTCATAATACTGAAATCTATTTAAGTCATATTTAGTCAAATGATATGCTTCAGTGCAAGGACAAGGGCAACGCTAAAATGTGTTAGAAATTTTCCTGCTCTTCAAAGCAAATTCCAACCGGCATGTAGCTACTTCTTGGTTTATGCGAAAGGAAGAGATTCTTGGTCCTAGAACCAGCACCTTGGCTTTGACGGCCATCGACACAGTCCTTGACCTTTTGGGCTCTTACCTCTTTTAGAATGCCTGTGTGCTTGGATTTTGCTTTTAGAATTTTCTGAAATTCCTCAGATTCCAGGTAGGCAAGCTGCTCTCTCCTTTTTTTCCTGGCAGGCTCCAGTTCATCCTCAGCTGGAGTGGAAACAATGAGCTTTAGCTGTTACAGAGAAATTTCGGAGAGCCATTGTGTCTCTTTGACGCGGTCTTCTTCCTCTCTCTCTCTCTGCCCACCAGGCCCTGAAACTTGACCTACCCCAGCTGGTTCCAGCAGGGAAAAGCTCTCAAGAGGGAGGCCGAGAGCAGAGCTTAGAATATGGGGTGGTGGCAGATGTGACCACCAAATTAGAATCTCTTCTTCACCTTCAAATGGGGAGCTGATTATGATAACAGATACACAAAAATCCCATTGACAAACTGAGTTCCAAATGACGTTGCCAACTTCGGAGTTTTAAAAATAAAAACAGGGCAATTTAAAACAAAGGAATTCTATTTCTTTCAGAGTAAATCTTTATGCTAATATATACACACAAAGATGCAACGAGTATCCTTTTCCCAAGCGTTCAAATTGAGCATGATTTCATTGCAATTTAATGTGTTTATGAAAACACAATGACAAGCAGTTCCAGCTGCAGAATTCTATCAGGTATTGTGCGTGGAGGGAGACGGAAGTGATGGTATCACTTGGTATTGGGGTGCTGGTTATGGTTGAGAACATTCCCCTTATAAACAGTTTCTCTCTCCCACTGCTAACTCCGAAATCACAGTACCTTGGGGAGAAAACGTGGTGTTCTTTTCAACACGCTCCTTCACTTGTAGGATGTCCTGGGAGTCCTTTTGCTTCTTTTTAATAGTGTTCGGGTTTGTTTTTGTAAGAATCTGGCCTTTTGCCCTTAATTTGATGATAGCAGCTAACTAGAAAAAAAGAAAAGACCGGGAGGGAAAGATCTAGAAGATGAGATAGGCACCAAAGCCCTGGACCTGCTTCTGTGAATTCTGGCTGTTCTATAGTAGAAACTGGCAGAGTTTTAATAGCGTGCGAGACAGGTCTATAAGCTCATGAATACAGTCTTGGTTTATTTAAATACAACTAGTTTAACATCAGCGAGACTGCAGGCTTCCAGATCCATAATGGGACCACATCGCCATTCTGAAAGTTTTAGAATTAGACAGAATTAGGACAGAATTCCACCCAGTTCTGCCACTGATGAGCTTGTCATCTGAGGCAAATTACTTAATTTCTCAGCCTCGGTTTCTACATTTATAACATGGGGATGCTGATAGCATTGACCTCCCTTCTAAGGTCATGGTTGTGTGGACGGAATGAGATAAAGCATGTATCTGTGTACACAGTAAGCAGCATGGCGTGTACATATCACAGAGTAATATTAATAAATATGTGCAATGGTTATTATTACTGGTATTATTATCACTATTAATATTATTGTAGGTAAGCCTTCTGCTAATAGCTAGACCTTGCCCTCAATCTGGTTACGGCTGCTAATTAGAGGAAAGAGAGAGAGGCTGTCAGGGGTCACAAGAGTGGACAAGTGGCGTTCTGGGTCCCCCCCCACACCCACTTCAGCAAGAGCAACTTAGCTTTCACCTGTCAGTGGACTGCGCTTCTGCGTAAGATTTCTTTTAAAGAAGGATTCTTTGAACCACTATTTTACAGTCTTGCCTCAACAGTTGCAAGGATTGTTTTCCTAATGCCAGGGTCTCCGGCTGTAACCATGACCTTGCCCTAGGCTATCTCCTGCAGCCTGGCAGTCTTGAGATAAGGGCTCTAACTTTCTTGCCTTAAATTAATGGTATTATGTTGACACCGCTATCATTTAAAATTACTTTCACTCTAATTATCACGATCAGTAAATCGCTATTAAGTGTCTGCCTTTCCTGGCTGTGAACACATAAAGTTTGAAACTCAAGCCCTGTCTTACAGAATGCAAATCCAAGTGTACAAGAGAAGAGATGCCAGTTACCTTCTTGGCTTCTGCTAAAGCACTCAGTTTTGGTCTTGGTGGTGGTGACTCATCGAAAAAGAGAACATCATCTCCTTCTGAGATGCCTCGCCCAAGCTTGGGTGTCAATGTGGCTGGGCTTCCTTCCAGCCTGGGGAACTCGGCCCCCGTCCGGGGAGATTGAGCAGGAGGATGTTGAGATGAGGATGGCACAGCCGGGCTCTTGACTTCACTGGAGCTTTGGAGAAATCTTTAAAGAGTAAGCAGTAACAAAATATGCAAACAGAACTTTACAAAGATGAAAACTCCAGAACTCAAGATGGCCTGGGAGGCTGCAGGCAGGCCACCAGCTGGGAACTAGTTGTTAGTAAAATAATCTCCCCTCCTTGGTTTATAATCTCAGTTAGCAAACAATAGAACAATACTAGCTTCACCAACTCTTTTGTTACTTGATGATTTTTCACTGAACCAGCCATAGCTGTCCTGCCGCTTCAGAGTGATTGCTGTTTCTATCCATCGGCTGTCCCGTGGGCGTTGTCCACAGAGCACAGACCTGAATTGAGGTGGGGACCGTATTCCCAGCCCTACGGTTAGCTCTAGGGCCTTTAGGAACTTACTGTGTCTCTCTGTATTTTAGTTTAGGCTACTGGGAAGAGAGAACATCTGTGAGACATTTGGAAGTCCTTAACAGAAAAGTACTACGACTTGCACAGTGATTATTTTACATACAGTTTTAAGAGCTATTTTAAAATAACAAGCCTTGGAAATCATCTAATCCAAACCTCTCATTTGACAAATGAAGAAATTGCAGCCCAAGTGCACGCTACTGACAAGTGCCACACTGGGGACTAGTGCCAGGTGCTCCCAGGGCATATGCTTCCACCGCCGCATGACCACTCCTGCCAGCTCTCGGCCGAGGCTGCAAACTGCCTGTCAAATCCTGCCCAAAGACATGTTTTGTTTGGCCAGCAGAGTTCTAAAACTTTCAGATCGTAATGCTTCAAACTGACAGGTGCTCTCCATTTCCCGCAAGGCCCCGAACTCCATATATGATACATTTCTATGTCCATATGTATATACTTATGTCACCTGTAGGCCCACGATGAGCACCTCTACAGATATCCCATCAGCTCCTCAAGCTAACCTGCCCGAGACCAAACCCATTCTCCTATTTTCCCAAAGACCTTCCTCTTGACTTATCATTGACTTTGCTTTTTTTATGGAACCCTTTGCCTTTTAGCAGCCCAGACTGGGGACAGCAAGTGGTGAAACAGCGGAAGAGTTCCAGCGTGTGCCCGAAACTTGGCTCTCCCACGGACTAGCTCTCCGAGCTCCAAGCGTTACATTATTAGGAAAACCAGGATAATAACGCTGCCCCAAGTTCCTGGGAGGATGGAGCAAGATGCTGTATTAGTGGAACGTACAGCACGGTGCATGTTAAGAGCCTGTGAACGGTAGCTCTTATCACTGTTGGGGTAACGAGTTCAGGAATCTTCCATCTGCATTCCCACTGCATTCTGCCTCTAAAATGACTCTCCGTTTTTAGTACCTTATTCTTATCACTGACCTGAGCAGCTACAACAATCTACCCACCAGCAGGTGAGCACGTGCTTGCCCCTTTTACAACAACCCTACACAATTCACTCCTACAGTGACATAACGATTCTAACCTGTACCCACTGGTCTCAGGAGTCCCTAGTGTAAGTCAGAAATATATACCCTTGAATACTATTTAGGTTATGAGAACGTTACTTTAAACGATCAGAGTTAAAAGGCAGCCAACCAAAATCCGCAGTGGCTCGGACAGCGAGGAAGACGTGAGGATGCCTGAGATGAATGACATCATCGGGGAATATCGAATCCGCCAGTCTTACCGTCTCTGGGCGCCTTCTGATTTCCTTTTCCTCATCTCCAACACTTGCTGCTTCTGCTGCTTCAGGAGGGCTGATGCCGAGATAGACTGGATGGCAGGTTTCGGGCTTCCCCTGACGCCTGAAACACAAGCGCACAGACTGAGGAGAGCTGGGGGCCGGGGCAGGGGGACCAGGCACACACACTGCAGCCGCACAAGCCGCCTGTACCTGAAGCCGTGGCTTTGGCTAAATGATGTTTCAAGTTTCTGGCACCAAATGTTGGCAGCTCCATCAGTTCCTTGAACTCCTCAGAGCAAGACAAGCTCTTCTGGGCTATTCCTGTGACATAAAACATCAGCTTTGGAGCATTCAAAATCCAGTTTGGGGTCCTCCGATATATGTCTTTTTAAACTCTGCACTCATAATTCAGTCACTTGCAAATAAAGTAGATGCAATACCAGGAGAAAAAAGAATCCTTAACCTCTAGCAACAAGACTATCAGGGCTGCGAGGGTATCCTAAGCGTATCTTATTTCTAGTAATGTTCAGAACACTAAGCACGTAAATCTGTGGTTTCATTTTATGCCCTATTTCTGGAATATGCACAAGGGATGAGGGTCCCTGCTAGGCCCTGACCACTGTGTATGATCATAAGCACAGGGTGGGGACTGCATTCTCTGACCAACTTTTTTGTTTTTTGGTTTTTTTCCCCCCCTAATTTTTATTATTCTTAAGAAATGGGGTCTTGCTGTATTCCCCAGACTGGACTTGAATTCCTGGGCTTGAGCAATCCTCCTGCCTCTGCCTCTCAAACAGCTGGGACTACCACCATCCCCGGCTTATTAAGACCTGTTTTCACAGAAGATAACAGATAGGTTTGCCCAGGAACCTAATACTACTAATTCTAATGCTGGACATTAGGAGTTCGACCTAGATACATCATGAAATTTTAAAAAGAATCCTAAGCTAAGACACAGCTAAGATTAACATGTTGTTTTCTTCCAAATGTCCTGCCAACCAGGCTGGATTCCTTTAGCTCGGCTACTCATTACCTGTAGGCGAAGAGTGGATATTTATTACCTATGGTATGCATGCATATTTGAACGGGGGAAAGAAACTGAATATGGAGAAACAAAGTTACCCAGCTTTTGTTTTGTTTCCTGAATGACCAAGTCTGCACCCTTGACAACCAGACTGGTCAGCGTGGTTTGAATCTTCTTCTTAGGAGCAGCAGCTGCAGCACTGAAATGACAAGAGGCCCCCCGAAAAGGAAAATCCCTGAATCCCAGTGCTCTGAAGAGGTAAAGAAGACACAGAAATACTCATTTATTACAAACTGTCGAAGCTTCTCAAAACACCATCTGAGTAATTCTTTTTTTTTTTTTTTTTTTTTTTGGAGACCGGGTCTCACTGTTGCCCAGGCTACCCTGCCGTGGCATCATCATAGCTCATAGTAACCTGCAAATCCTGGGCTCAAAGGATCCTCCTGCCTCAGCCTCCAGAGTAGCTGGGATTACAGGTGCACAACACCATACCCGGCTAATTTTTTCTCTTTTTTGTAGAGACGGGGTCTCGCTATGTTGCCCAGGCTGGTCTCAAACTCCTGGCCTCAAATGATCCTCCTATGAGGGCCTCGCAAAGTGCTGGGATTACAAGTGTGAGCTATTGTGCCTGGCTTGTATATTCTTTTTAAAAAACAATGTACATGTATTGCTTTTAGCAGTTTGGAAAAATTCAGAAATCCTTTTAGATCTTAAAAATGTGCTTGACGCTACAAAGTAAACAGGAAGTGTGAGTCCTCTTACCCCTTCCTGTTGCATTGGGAACTCAATCTGTTTTGTTCTTGGATCCCTTATAGCCACCTCAGGCCTAGTCCCCACCTGCCACGTCCTCAGATATGCTTTCTGTAATACGATGACAAGCTGTCGATCACCTGTGACAGGTACCTTGGAGAGTCTGAGACCCCACAGAACGGGGGCCACGAGCCTCTGCTCTGCTCTGTCCCACGCCCTGCGAGAAGCTTCACTGCACAGTCGCTCAGTGACTATTCATATTATTCACATTAGGAGTCAAAGAGGACGTGTGGGCTCTTTGTCAAAGCCCGTCACGACGTGCTCACTCAATCTCTCTCCCTTCTGTATTTTTTCCTCTCTACCTGGGAATAAGGGATGTCCTTATTTATCTATGTTGTTACAGGCAGTGAGTTATTTAAGATAAAATCTCTACGAGTTTCCTAGGATAGTTACAGAAAAATACAACCACTGGGTTTAGTCTTATAAGATAAGCAACACCCTTGTCCCCAAAGCAGCCTCGAGAATGTCTTACATCGAGGCTGCATATGATGAAGAAGAAACTCCTCCATAGTAAAAACCATCCTGACACAGTCGTTCTTTTAGGCTGGTGCCTTTGCGGGCGAACTTCTCTGGAACTCGTCCTCCGGAGAAGGTGGACTGCAGATCGGCTCGCCTGGCGCTGAGCTTCCTGTACTGGGCCTGGACGTGATACTGACAGTACTCGCAGTCGCGCTGCAGGAAGGAAGAGCAGCTGCGTCAGGATTAGGGACAGGCCAGGGACCGAGGGGAACACAGTTCCTTTCTCCCTCCTCCCAGAGGACTACTCTGCATGCGGAATCCTCCCTGCTGACTTCCCAGTGGAAGAGCTCTGCAGGTACTGAGGGGCAGACAAAGACAAGGTGACATAAGTCACCCCCTTTGCCTTCTCTTTATAATAAAATCAGCTTCTAGGATGAATCTTGAAAATGTGTTAAAGTGAAAGCAGTCAGACACTGAAGGTCACATGCTGAGTGGCTTCTTTTATGTGACCACCCAGCACAGGGAGATCCAGAGACAGAAATAGATTAGAAGTCACCAGGAGACGGAGGCAGCAGGAGATGGGAGTGATTACTTCCTGGGTGCAGGTGTCTCTACAGGGCGATGGAAAGCTTTGAAACTAGAGCACTGGTGGTTACCACTAATTGTACGCTTTAAAAATGGTTACTTGTGTGTTATGTGAATTGTACCTCAAAAAATAATTTAAAAATAAAACAAAATCAGCTTCTCATGATGTTTTTTTGGCTATTTCTGTGGTTGATCCTTGGGCAAGTGCTGTCCTTTCAGTAGAAGAAGCAAAGAGAGACGACGTAGTGGCGTCCTCCTGGGTGAACCTTAGTTATGGGGACAATGGCTTTTGAATGATCTAGCTCTTATTTGGAGGTCTGTCAGGCGCTTTACTCGGAGACCTCATTTTCCAACTGTCCTGTCCACTAGTTTATCAGTTAGGAAGGAATGAGGGAGATAAGAAGAGATGAAACCAAAACGTGTAACTTAATCCTTTCTAAGAAGTGCCTCTTTATGTCTACTACACCGGCTATAATCAAAAAGGAATACAAGTAGTGGTGAGGATGTGGAGAGATTAGAACCTTAACACATTGTTGGCAGGGATGTAACACGGTGCAGCTACTTTGGAAACCAGTTTGGCAGTTCCTCCAAAGTCTAAACAGTTATCAAGTTACTCAGCAATTCCACTCCCAGGTATGATGTTTAAGGGAACTGAAACATACCCCCACATAAAAACTTGTTTGTGGCTGGGCGCGGTGGCTCATACCTGTAATCCCAGCACTTTGGAGGCTGAGGTAGGAGGATCGCTTGAGGCCAGGACTTTAAGACCAGCCTGGAAAACATAGTGAGACCCTATCTCTATAAAAAAATTAAAAAATTAGCCAGGTATGGTGACATGCACCTGTAATCTCAGCCATTCGGAAGGCTGAGGCAGGAGGATGGCTTGAGCCCAGGGGTTCAAGGTTGCAGTGAGCTATGATGATGCCACTGCACTCTAGCCTGGGTAACTGAGTAAGATCCTTTCTCAAAAAAAAAAAAAAAAAAAAACCAAAAAAATCAAACCCAAAAACCAAACTTGTTTGTGAATGCTACCGCAGCATTATCCATAATAGCCAAATGTGGAAATAACCCAAATTTCTATCAACTGATGAGTGAATAAACAAAATGTGATATATCTATACAATGGAATAGTATTTAACCATAAAAAGGACTATAATGTTGATAAATGCTACAACATGGATGAATCTGGAGAACATTATGCTATGTGAAAGTAACCAGTCATAAAAAGTCACAGATTGTGGTTCCATTACATAGAATGTCTAGAACAGGCAAATCCATAGAGACAGAAGGCAGATTCATGATTACCAGGGGCAGGGGAGGGGAGACTGGGGTGTGATTACTAATGAGTATGGGTTTCTTTTTCGGGTAATGAAAGGGCTCTGAAATTACATAGCAGTAATGGGTGCACAACTCTGTGAATGTACTGAACATTACTGAATCGTACACTTTAAAAGGGTAAATTGTGTGGTATGTGAATTATATCTCAATGAAGCTACTGTTTTTTTTAAAAAAAAGCTCTAAGAAAAGGTTTAATGGAGTTAAAAATACAGAGTAAAATGAGATTTTCAGCGTATTTCATCATTAGTGTTTGACTTCTGGAACTACAAAGAATTGAGAACACACTAAAATTCTGTCTTTCTTATCCCTCCTGGGCAGCAATGACAGACCACTTTCCTAAGAGGTTAGATCCCCCTGCCCTTTCCTTGCCTGCACTTCTAAAACCGGCAATTATTACCCATACATTTAATTTTCTCATTTGGACTCTTCCTGGTAAGTAGGAAACTCGGTTCCAAATTGGTCACTACAGCTAAAGGACCTACAGTTCATTTCTAATAGTTTTTTTCTTTAGCAGAAACCATCCTAACAAGGTTGAAACCAACCAGATTAACAATCTGTGTGCACGGTTCTCCATTCTTCTTCTTAGCTTTGCAGGTTCCCAGGTCAAGAGCTTCACCCATAATTAAGACCTTCTGGGGATGATCAATAGATAAACACACCTGGAAAAAAGAGGCAGGGCAGGAGTTAAAGGCACACAAAGTTATGGCCTTTTGTTTGCATGAATGGATAAACGAATGGCCGGTGCTGATTTATGAAGGCTTTCTTGTTTCAATGGAATTTGAAGCCAGTGCTCTGTCAGTTTTAGAAGTGGGGGTGTGGAAGACTCATTCGATTCTCTGCCCAGCACCCACTTCATCTTCACTATCAGAATCCTGATTTTGTCTGGGCTGGCCAAGTGCTCAGCTTTCAGGCCGTGACCCTGCTCCTTGTCTTCCCAGCATTCCTTAGAGCTAGCAGTGGTTATGGGAATGTTCTAGCCAATGACAGTTAACTAGACGTCAGTAGGAGTCCGTAGGGAAGCTTTTGCTTTCCTGACAAAATAATAATCCAATTATGACAGAGTAAAGCTTCTTGCCGGGTCAGCGTAGTGAAACTGCCTGTTGCTATTCACGTCGTGTCTAGATGTGCAATTTACTAGAGAAGTGGTGGGTAGTAGCAAAACTCTAATATTGCTTGAGACGATGAAAATTCACTTTGATTTTAAATTGCAGCTATGGTTAATAATTATGGAGCAAAAGTCCCTCCACTATAAAATCGTGTTGTCTTGATGCCACCATAAAAATTTACGTAAGGAACCTGAGAAAACTGGAGCACAACAGTTCAAAAAACTGTAGGATCCTTGGAACTAATTTGAAAAGACATAATAAAAACAGTTGTTACAAAACACTTCAGAGCAGGTGGAAACTAAGACTATTGTTGGTGATGAATGAATAAACAAATGAAAACCTGGGTTAATGGAGACACAATAATATCAAAGCGTGACTCGCTTTCTGGAGGTGGACTAATACAGATGTTTTTGATAAGACTCAGCTATCGCAAAAACAATCAATCAGATCACAGAAACAGACTCTCACCTCCTCTGAGCCATCCTTGGGCTTCATGGGGTTAGCATTGAGCAACCCGACGACAGTGCCTTGTTCTGTCTTCCAGAGCTCTTTGTGAACTTCTCCAAACAAGAACAAGGACACATGCTGCGTCAGGTCATGAAGATCATTCAGTCGCCAGATGCTGAATGTTTTCCCCTGGAACAAATATTTATTCTTATTTTTAACAATTTTCAAACTGTGAGTTACACTGTCTCCACTATTGTTCAAGTGTTTCACTGTGTGAAAATATATAAATATAATCTACCCTGAATATACAACCATCAGAATGTCTGATAATTATAAACTAGTCCTTTGTCTAGGCTGTAGTATTATATTAAGATTACTCCTTTCACTTTAGAGATGAAGGTGAAATAAGGCAGGCCAGTAGCAAGCTTGTTAGTAGAATCTCTAATCTCAGGTCTAAATGGGCAGTGGGATGGTACTATCTTTCCAAGTGACACTGAGACACACACCCCCATTAAAAGGACAAGAGGAAGCTATGACACCACCATTTAATAACTTACTGATATGAAGATACTGGGTAAATAATTTAGCAAATAAATCTATTATTTATCACTAATTAATTATATTATTAATATTAATAGAGGTTTTCGCTCTATGCTGCTAAATCTTTACTCGGCTTAGAAGAAAAACAAAAGCATCACTTGAAGAAAATTGGTTGAGGTTAACTGTAACATTTCAGAGGTATTTTAAATATGTGAAGAAATACAACTCAAAACGCTGGCTGCTTAAAACATGACAATCTCCATTTTTACAGATTTTTTAAAAAACAGAATAATTTTAATAATACTGACTCAAGCTACTGGCCAGGGGAATGCCAGGATGGGTTACAGGTTATGGTGAGCTACTGCCTGGCCTCTGAGTGTTGTAAGTATTCTTCCATGGATTTGTACAAGGCCTTTAGTGGAAGAGTATGGATAAAAGCTCACATCTATTATTTTAATGTCATTAGAGTTACTTGTGAAGCAATTAAGAATTTAATCAAACGAAAATGAGATTAGTCCACATTTACTTGGACAGTAACAGAGCTAGAGCAGGACCCAGCAAACTAAAACTCAACCCCTGGTGCCAGATCTCATGAAAAAGATTATTCATAGTATTTTAGAGCTGGGAGAAGTTTTCAATATAATCAAAGCCAGTTTCTTCATTTTACAGATGAGGAAATGGAGAACCTTAAAAGAAAGATTAAGGGTCAACCTAATGCCACCTAACTAGTTAAAGGGAAAACAAGATTTGGAATCCAGGTGTTGTGACTTGTCAGGCCACTATACCCCAGTCAACTGTGATTTTGAAACTCGCTGGATCTTTGGTAACAGCCATGGAATCCAACACACCACACCACCCCGGCACAGGACAGCAATCGCAGCTCTTCTGCAACTGATGTCTTGCATCTGTGGGGACCTCCAAAGGACATCAGCCGCACTGATTATCTGCTCTGATTATCTGCTCCTCTGCTCCACAGGAGGGATTGCAGTGTCACAGGGACAGCCAGAAGTGCCACCAAAAACAATGACAGTGCAAAGCCCAGGAACCTTGTACAACTAGGTCTTCTTTAAGTAGGGCGCTCTTTACATAATCCCCTTAGATAACAACTCAACGGTGGTGTGGCAACTCTGGAACTTACTAGTTATTGTTTCAAAATGAAATACCATCAGGCTCCAGGTGACAAATTAAGGACACTGAGAACCATTGTTAGTTTGCAATAAAGCAGCTGAGA
>CAUYSK010093966.1:0-23949 GCA_963575035.1 Avahi laniger | reverse complement strand
TGTGCACCACCCAAATGATGGACATATTTGAAACTCGGACTTAGGGAGGGAGGTGGGGGCAAGGGCAACATATGTAACAGAAACATCTGTACCCCCATAATATGCTGAAATAAATTTAAAAAATTAAAAAAAAAAAAAAAGGATAATTATTAGCTTCCAGGAAAATTATTCAGTAGTATTTCATGCTTCTGATTTTATTTGCCTCTGATATCTTATTTGCTTTTATTCAGCTGTTTATATGATACAAATAAAAGGCATTTTTAAAAACATTAATTCCAATATAAATTGCCTAGTTCAATATATATTAGTAATTCTAACTAATGCCTAATTATTAAAGATTTAATTTGAAAAAGATATATATACTAATTACTTATTTCTTATTTTTAATATTATTTCCTCAAATTAAGACTGAATTTCAACAGTAATTCTGAATAGTAACAGAACAGTATTTTAACTCTTTTTATGAAGATCATAGAGGCTTTTGTTTTCCTGGAGAGAAAACAAATCAGTGCTTAAAATTTGTAGTGAAGGGTTATGAGAATTAGGTAAAGTATAGTTGGTATACTTCGTATGTTTAGAATCATGTTAATTTCATATTTTAAAATGAATATACTCTTATCAGTTTATTCCAAATATAATATAATCGGTAACCCCATACTACCAAGAATGCATTAAGATACCAACAATCTTAAGACAAGTGGTGTTGCTTTGTGTTTATAATCCTTATTGGAAAGAAGATGGTATCATGTTTATGAAATGAATATGCATAGATGAGTATTCCTCCTAAAGACTGAAGCTTTTGAAAGAAGGCTAGTTAATAGGGAAGAGCAAAAATAGTGTGCTAGTTATACATATTGCAATTTTTAATAAACTGTTGTTTCAAGGCTACTCACATTTGACTTTATAATATCATAAGATTTGAATATTAGGTTAGGAGTGCCATGTAGAAATGGCATAGCATAGCAAAGTGCTATTTTTTGTTACCTAGAGTTTAAGTTGTAATGAACATATATACTATAATTTAAATTCTGAATGAAAATAAGTTATTTCACAGTTTATTTTTTTATAAATTAAAACTGTGGAAGGAAATATTCTAATATCACTGGAGAAAATTAATATTTGTAAGATCCTTTGACCTTTTATTTCTGTAGTAATACAATGATAATTATAAATGATATAAATGTTTCTCCAAAAGAAACTTATTTAAAAAATTAGGGAAAGTACCATTAAGTAGGCAGTTCAACTTTACTATTCCTTTTGATAATGAAAGCCATTCCTTTTGTTATAATTTTTAGTTTTCTCATATAAGTGTTACCAAAACAGCCATTTTAAAACAATTCTTTCAAATTGTCATCTTTGTGATTATATATATAGATTGGAAACATAGTTTAAAAAGGATACAATTTAAGAGATGAAGTAATATATCTATGCATTTATGTATTTCTGTTATGGTACAGCTTGAAAATAGGATATTAAATAATAACTCACTAATTATTACCAATTTATTTCTTTATTAAAAATATGTTTTGACACATTTATGATTACACATACATGCACAAACACACAGATACCTATATACCTACAGATATTTGTGTATGTTAAAAACTCCAAATTGCTAACCTAGTACTTTTTTAAAAACATAAACCATTATTTGAAAGATTTGTCAATTCTGTTGGGAAATAGTATTTGCTTATTCATACCATGAGCCGCATATTTGAATTAAATTATCTTTTCCTACAATGCATTGGTTTTGAAAATATTTAAGAGAACATTTATCTAGAGAAGCAGAAGCCAAGAATATTTTTAAACTTTCTTAAAGCAGTTTAATGTACTTCTTAGTTTGCATTTTTTGATAGCAGAAAATTGTCCTTTCATTAAATTTTACAGGCACATTTACTTGGTATTGTAATGGTTTGAAAATACACTGCCCTATTGAATGGTATGTGTTTGTGATCAAAAACTTAAAGAAGTTAAATGCTTCTATCAGAACAAACTTAAACTGTTGATTGTTGTCTTTTTTCCTGGAAATTAACAAATTATAGCATCAAAGCCTATATAGCAAGGTATGTAATAGGTAGGTCATTTGCTACTGCAGGCATTTTCTTTCTTTCTAGGATGCATTTGTTTAGTTTCTCTCCCTTTCTGCCTGTGGCACTGTATGGTGAAATTCGGAGATCCAAGGAATCTCTCGGGTGGAAAAATAACTTATACAAAATTTATAAATGGTGTTGCTTTTTCATTTTCGCCCATCCAAGGCAATTTGCAACGTTCACTTTAGACAAAAATATTGGGTTGTGTAGGAAGCACTTAACAATAATATATTAGCAAGTCTAAAGCCATGAGACTATGTTAAAAAGGAAATGTATTTTGAGATAGTCAATACTATATAAAGAGTTAAAAATATTGACCCAATAATTTCCCACGGCTCCTCCATTTATTATTTTGGTGTAATAAAATAAAAAAAAATTTAACCTTGAAATGAAAAACAGGTATAGGGTTTGTATTTTATGATTAAATTAAATGAATTCATTTTTTTAGCCAGAGAAGAGGTTTAGTTATTTGAGTTTGTCTATTGGAAATTTAATTTTTACTCTTCAAGTGAATCATTTGCTTAAGCATTTTGTTGTAACATATTACAGAAACACTTTCTTAGAAGAGAAAAAAATTGGCATAAATGGTGTTAACTTGTTATATTGTGTGCTTCATGATGCTCAAATCTGTATAAATGCCATAGGCAGTGGGATTTAAGATTGCTTTTGAAAAGAGACTACAGTCTGCCCTCTGTATCCTTGGATTCCGCGTCCTTGGATTCAACTAATTGCAGGTTGAAAATATTTGAAAAAAATGGATGGTTGTGTCTGTACTGAAATGTACAGACTTTTTTGGTTATTATTCCCTAAACAATACAGCATAACAATTATTAATATATATATAGCATTTACATTGTATTAGGTATTATAAGTAATCTAGAGATGATTTAAAATATATAGGATGGTGTATGTAGGTTATATGCAAATACTAGACCATTTTATATAAGGGACTTGAGCATCTGTGAATTTTGGTATCCTTGGGGGTCCTGGAACCAATTCCCCATGGATACCAAGGGATGACTCTCTCTTTCTCTCTCTCTCTCTCTCTCTCCCCATATATATATGTTTATGTGTGTGTATACATATATATATATATAATTGGATATAAATAATTGTATGAAGAGTCTTAATTTCTTTTTTTAATACCTGAGAACTTCTTATGTAAGCTCTGATATTGCTCTTTATGGTCATTTTTTTTCCTTAAATTTAGGTATATTTGAATTGTCATCAGACAAATAATTTTAACGTTAAGAATTGGCTTAAAGAAGCATTTAGGAGAAAGACACATAATTGTCTCATCTTTTTGAGCTTCTACAATTCAATTTGTTACTTTCTTGATGTATGGAAATGATACAGTTTAGCCTTTTACATACAGCAGTTTTAGGAAGTACTTCCTGTGCTGTAGTCCCCTATGTACCATACTACACCTGTAACAATTTGCATTATAAAAGTTGTTCCATTTTGACAAATTTTATATGTGTGTGTTTCCCACTAAACTGTAAGCTCGTTGAGGACAGGGACCATACATTTTCTCCATTGCCTGACAGTGTAGTTTAGCGCATAGGAACACAGGCTTTGGGTTAAACATGCCTAGTGACCAGTCTTAGATTTGTGACTTATTAATTGTATAATTTGGTCAAAGTTTTATAAACTGTCTTAGTCTCAGTTTTCTAATTCATAAAATGAGCATAATAATAATAATATCAGGATCATAGGATTATCCTGAACATTAAATGACAAAATGTATGAAAAGCACTTTTGACTGTGCCTCAAATGATTCTTAAAACTTTTTATAGGTGGATAAATGAATTTTTATTAGCAAAAGAGAGAAATAATATTTATTGGTAGACTTCATCCTTTTTGTTAAATCTATTGAAAAATAATAGTATGTGATTTCAATTCTCTATTCTTAAATAGGAACATGATGGATACAGATTCTTATTATAATGATTGTCACATGGTGAATATTTAATGAGTGTTGATAGTGATGGAAGTGGAGATGGTAATTATTTAGTGTTTTGTTTTTCCCCATTTTCTTCTACAGATCTTGCCACTCTATATCCTATTTCTTATAAAGTATTATTAGGTGAGTCTCTTTTGGGCATCCACTTGTATTGGCAATGAGTTCTCTGAATCCCTATTGTCAGCTATTCTAAAGACTCAGAGGTCATGAGATTAGGTTAGTGTTAGCACTGCATTGGAGGTTTAGATAGGATTCTAATATAATCCTCAAGGCATAACTATACTTAGAAAGGAGAAACATAAGAGTTCTGAGAATGATTTTTTAACACAGTTGTTGATAGCAAACAGTTTGTTCTAACCTTCTCTGTCAAATTCATTCTTTTATTTATCCATCAATCCTCCATTTCATCTATAGATCCATCAAGTATTTATTGAAGGCTGAACATTATTCTAAGTTTAGAGAGGCACAGTAGTAGTGAATAAAAAATAGTGCCTGCCCTCAAGACATTATAGTTTCATGAGGGGGAGACAAGAAAATTCAGCACAGCATGATATATACCAAAAACTATATACATAGGGTACCATGGGTAGACATATTGAAGGCATCTCTTAACTGTTATCTGTCACTCTAGGAGTGATATTTACATAAAGTTTTTTAGTATGAATAGGTACTGGAAAGCAGGGAGAGACATTCTAAACAGAGAGATTAGTTGAATAAAGCTTGAGCATAGAATTTGATGTGAGAGAGTATAAAGCTGAGGCTACAGAAATCACAGGTCCGATGTGTCCTCCTATTTGTGAATTATTTTAAGGGTATGGCACCTCATTGAGGGGTTTCTAAATAGGGAAATGACATGGTCAAATTTGTGTTCTGGAAAGTTAATTCTGTGACAAGTCTGAAGAGTAGATTGTACGACCAGTAAGATAGTATTGAAGTTATATATACGAGAAGAATGGTAGACAACTATTGAGGAACCAGTAGGCATGTATAGAAATGGAGAGAAAAAAAGAAAGATTAAGAATAGAGAGGAGCAATAGGACTTGACGACTGATTGCATGTGTGAAGTGAAGGAAAGGGGGAAATCAGATACGACACCTGGGTTTCTGACTCAGGTAATGGGGGAGATGGTAATATCATTAATTAAGCCAGGGAGTACTGAAGAGGAGTGAGCTTTTAACCTTGAGGGAATTGAAAATCCTATTTTACACATGTCGTTTCAAGGTATGTATACCACCAGACTCTTCCCAAGCCGTTTGTATGACATAATGTCTTTGACTCAACTTTATGACTCTGTCATATCCTTCTCTCTCATTGATGGGTATACTTTATCATGTAGATGCTTTGAAGAATCATTGCAGCTATGAGTCTAAGCCCCCTGTTATGAAGTTGCAAGAAAAACGATAATTAATCATAACATAAATAGTATCTCCTACTGTTATTCAAATTAATTTATACTTAACTTGCTGGCACTTTCATATTTTCTTTTCTCTGAACATCTTTGTTGAAAAACTGCTAAGCAAAGAGCTCATTAGATAATAGTGAGAAAAAATCGTGAAAACATTTTCAGTGTTTCATGTGTATAGTTGGATGAAATCTGTCTACTAATATATAATGGTGATTAAAAGAGGTCAAATAGATGGATATTTAATACCATATTCAGCATTTATGCTGTTAAAATATTGGTCATGCTCTTCTCTCCCAAATCAGTGACTGCTACGTTTAACTTTTAAATTTTCATCAGCTGGACCTTGTAGTCCTAGCTACTTGGGAGGATGAGACAGGAAGATTGCTTGAGCCCAGGAGTTTGAGGCTGCAGTGCTCTGTAGTAACGCCCGTGAATAGCCTGGGCAACATGGTATTAACATTTTTAATTTCAAAAATTAATCTAATTCTTTCTATTTCCCTTCTAATTTAAAAATTGTCTCCTAATTAAAATAAGAACTATTGTTTTGCAAAAGTTATTGCAGATATTTTAATATTGAATTTTTTTATTTTAATGTATTCATTAATATATCATTAACTGCTTAGGGAATGGAGAAAGGAAGTTGCTATACAAAAGTGTTGCTGTTAATTAAAAGTACAGAACTAGTGAAGCACCTGGCACATAAACACACTCAGCAGTTTCACTGCACAAAAATTTAGGACAATTAACAAGCTCATCCATGTCTAGATAGACATAAGTAAATTCCTTGTTGGAGAAGACTTTGAACTAGAACAGCAGGTGTGAAGTAGACAGCATGTGTATCAAGTAGAGATGTTCTGTTTACATAGAAATTAGAAAGGTAGAAGCCAGACATTTTGATAGTCAGTGTTGTGGAGTGGGGAGAAGTGGAAGGTTTGGGAAAACGGTGGTTGGTGAACTGTAAAGTGGGAACAAAGGAGCAGGCTTCAGGAAATAACCTGTTTGCAAGAAGGAATACTTACATATCTGCTGGGATAAGGAATATGCTTATTTCCTATTTCTCACTGCACTTGCATATTTTTAACATTACTTGTTATTTGGGAGAGCACCTCAGGCCTTTTGTTCACTATGCCATTATTTTTGATACCCCCTTATTGCTTTTTCTAAAGTTATGTCTGGAAACACAGTATAGTACAACCCTCTAGACTTACAGTCTTCCTTCTTTCACTTACTTGTTCTGGGCCTTAGAAAAGTTATTTAGCCTAGTTAGTCATCTTCTTCTCCTTCAGCGGAATAAAGGAGGCATACTTAGATGAACTCTAAAGTGTTGTTGGCATCAATAGTTTTCAAGTACATGCATGCCAGATTTTATGTTTATAAACCACCAATTGGGTAATGAATATGGAAATCTTTCTTATATATCATTATAAAAACAATCATGGAAAACTTGACCTAAATCCTTTATTTATTAAGTGACATGTATTTATCAAAGATGCTTGGATAGGAAAGTTACTCATTTGTTTGTATTAGCATTAGTCACTTTCTTAGCTTAGTATCTTATTGTATATGATACTTTGGAAGATATAGCTGATTTTGTCTGTTATTATAGCAATGTAGGGAAACTCAGAGAAAATTAAAAAAATGCTTTGCTTTCCTGAGGATATTTTCTTCTTTAGAACAGAAATTTATTCTGTTTATTCTATTTATTCAATTACTACCAATATGAAGAAAACTCAAACTGAAAAATGGAACAATTTGTTGATAATTTTCATAAGGCTACATATTCATAAAATCATTCAAGATTTGCTATCATAAGTTATTTAGAGAATGAGACATGATTTTTAAAAAATGAAATGAATTTATTTTTAGCCTAGCCTTTACAGAAATTCCCAACCTTGATTTCAGTTTCCAAGTCTTAACTTATCCAGAATAGTATAGCTAACCATGTTCATACTAGTATCTGATGCTTCAAGCCTTAAATGGTAAAAGATAACGCTAGTAGATAAAAGCTACTCTTCCTGAAATCATACATTCTAGAACTACTTACACCTGAAAAGCATTTACAGAAATTGTAATAGGCAGAAAATAGAAGAAGGGCCCATAAAACCATATAATTACCCAATTTACCTTTTACTACCAATTTAAATTCAATGTGCTTATATTAAATTTTTACAAATATATTAATTGAGTGTCTAAGACTATTCCTGAAGTGACATTTTGGGATTAAAAACAAAAAAACCACTGGTGATCATTTGTTCTATGTAGATTTGATCAAAAAGTGGTCAATGCTGGGTATATTAAAATTTTTCTCTTCCCAAACTGACATTTCTCTTTTGTAGCTGCTGAAAACAGAAGGCACAGGTAGAATTGTGGTCATGAAAGGTGTTAAAAGAAAGAATATAAGTATGGTCCAAAGTATTCATCTTTCTTTTATAGTGTACAATATATGGTAATCATATATTAATTACCACCAGGCAGTGGTCATACTGAACAAGTATAATTTTTTTGATTACTGCCAAATAAGATTAATTTATTATCATTTTAAAATTTGTTTTTACCGTTGAAAAATTGCTATTGAGAATTACAATCAGATGTTTTTCTAGTAATAAAATTTATTTCTTGGTAATATGATACATTTTTCCTTGAGACATCCTTATCCCTTATTTCAGTGTTTCTCTTCCCTTTTCTTTAGATTTCAAGGAGAGAGAATAAAGCTAATTTCATAGAACTTTTCATAAAACTTTTCAAGTTCTGCATTGGCCTCCATAATCTCTCACTGTATTCTGGCAATCACAAATTTTGAATGGGGAAAATTTTTTCTTAAGAGGGGGAATACCCATTTAGAAGTGTTAATAAAGAAAAGATTTCAATTAGAATGATTTGAAATGTTTTCGAATTTTAAAAAAGAACAAAATGAGTTTTCATCTTGCCCTCTTATTGCTAGAGCAATAATTTTAATTTGCCTTTCAGTTTAACTATTCGTTACTACTTCTAGACATGCTTTTAGAATACCATGTTCAAGCATGATAAAAATACTGAAATAATGTCAATTCACTTTTTACTACCCAGCAGAAGTACCAATTTAATTTAAGGAATTAAAAATAAATATTATTATTTAAATAACATTGTATTCCAAATTAAAATTTAATAGAGTAATCCTTGATTTTCCTATGTATGAGTTTGCCAACATTTTCTTTTTCATTCTTTTCTTTTTCTGCTATATTAACCTAAAGCCAGTAGGCTTTTAGGAAAAAAAATAACATCATCATAAAAATGTTTAAAAATAATTCTGAATTTAGATATTATCTTTGAATAGTATTTTACATAAGAACAAAATGAATTTCTATCTTTTCTGAGATGTAAAATATTGTAATCTTTGAATAATTGTTTAGATAATATATTGATGCTTTTTATGTATTATGAAGATGCTCTTTGAACATAATGAACAATAGAATATATACATGGAGTTGTTTATCAAGTATAGTGACATTTACCTAGAACAATGGATTGCTGTGCTGTTCTTTTCCGTTTATTCTCACTTGCTTCTTTTTCTTTTTCTCCCAATCAAGTTTATATGTTGAAGGAATTGCTTGGGTTTAAGAGTGGTTTCTCAGCCTCAGAACTATTAGCATTTTGGGTCTTATAATTCTTTGTTGTGGTGGCTCTCCTGTGCATTGTAGGTTGTTTAGAAGCATCCCTGGCCTCAACCTACCAGATGCCAATAGCATCCCCTGAATTGTAACAAAAATGTTTCTAGACATTGCCAGATGCCCGCTGGGGGACAACAGTGCCCCCAGCTGGGAACCAATGGGTTAAAGTTCAGTGCAGAGCAACTCTTTACCGTGCGCATGAAAGCGTACTTTGAGATTTTTGGTGAACAGACTTTTTAAAATTTCACATAAATGGTGTGATTGAAATTGTATTACATCTCTCAACAATGTTAGGGAATAGTATTATTTATGTGCTAATTTTTAGAAAGTAAAATATTGGCTACATACAGAGAACCTGGATCAGTTGGCATGCCCACATATTAATGGTATAAATTTAAATTAACATTAACCACTTTGAAAACTGGAAGTATCTACTAAAGCTGAATGTACATGCACCTTGTGACCCAGCAGTTCCACTTCCAAATAATAAAATATACAATACTGTTTGTAGTGAATTTCATATAGCCAATTGATTCTCGGAGAATGCTTTTGTTGGTTTTTCCTGAACTCTTGTATCCATAGCCATCCAGTGGTTGCATTTGACATTGTGGGTTGTGATGTGATATGAATAATTGTTATTATTTTCATTTATGTTAACAAGATAAAAGTGAAACAAGAAAGATGTATTCCAGACTTCATTTAATTTGTCAATTATGTGAATACCTTCTTTGAGATTCAGATTATAGTTTTCAAATACTGGCAGAATATTTCCTTAATGTTCTATGCTACTCACAGTGTAACAGCTATAGCTAAGACACACTTTTAAGTTTAATTTCTATTATTAACATTTTTCTATTAGTTTCTTAAGTCTAGACCATCGACAAAATGATAAATGAAGCCCTTATTTGTAGCATTTGCCAATGTCCTAAGTGTAACTACTCCAAACAGGGTAATTTCAAACTGCTAATGTGATGCTACTGAACACAGAGCTGGGAAGAGATGCAAAGTATCCCACCATTCTATAATATCTCCATCATGCAGACACAATAGACATAAGTAACCTCAAGAGCATAAATAGTAAAATTACTAGTAAGTAATGAGTATTTTATTTTTCCAATATATTTTATTTATTTTTAAGCTTATATAACTTAATTTTAATAGTGGTTTTGTTTAACAGCAGACTCAAGAAATTTCTGAAAATATAACAATAGACTCTCATGAATCAGTATGATATATCTCTGGCACACCGCTCTTCTTAACAATGATGTGCATAGTAGTACTATTCATGTAGCTAAAAACTGAAACCTTCTCAGTGCCCATCAATAGTAGAATAGTAGCTCTAATTATTGTAATTATTATCTGATTATGCTATAAATCCAATTCTTAATTCTAATAATAAATTCTAATTGTGCTGTATTTATACAATTGAGTATTTTACTGCAGCAAGAATGAACAAACTTACAACTACATGCAACAATGTGGGTGAACCTCTCAACTATATTGTTGAATTAAAGGAGCCAATCACAAAGAATACAAACTGTGATTTCATTTATAAAAAGTTTAAAAACATTCAACATTAATTTATAGTGTTAGAAATCAGGATAGAGTTTAAACTTAAAGGCATGGGTGACTTTACGATACGGGCTTCTGGGGTGCTGGTAGTATTTTTGTTTAATCTGACTGCTGCTTACATGGATGTGTTCACTTTGTGAAGATTTATTAAGCTGTACACTTAGTGTTTGTGTACTTTTCTGTATGTAATACTTTAATAAAAAGTTCACTAGAAAAAAGAATATTGGCTGAATTGGAAGATGTATATGGGAACTCAGAAATTAGTACATTGGAAGGATAACTTAACTACTAATAATTAAGCCCAGTTGAGATACAGACAAAGACTACTCTTAAGTTACAACAAAGAGTTGGGTTTTTCCATGTGTATTTTTGTGCTTCAGTTGAAATGCTTGCCATTCCTTGAACTCAGCTGATACTCTTACTACATTGCCTCTGCTGTTGTTTTTCTTTCTGTCTGAAAGCTGACTTCTTAATCTCTGCCTACTAGAATTTCTTAATATTCTTTTCATATGTAAATCATTCTTGAATTATTTTAGGTATGATTGCCATAAGAGTAGTTTTTATTTATTGGTGTATTTTTAACCATATAACAATTGAAGATTAGTGTGGACAGTTAGATGTACTTTTTTGGGTTCAGGAATGTTATGCAATTGAGGTACTACGTCTGACTGCCGAATAAGCAGGACGTTGTTGTTTCAGGCTTCCACTATTGCATCAAATAAAACTTCCAATTTCCTAGCTTATCGGTTATCTCCATTGTTCTTATTGTAACTATCCAATACACATTTTTATAAGAGTGCTTTGTCATCACCTGCGTATTATCAAACATATTTATAATCACCTTTGAAATCATTTTGAATTTTATGAAAACATGGTAGACAGTGAGAAATTTCAAATTCCCTTTCTAGTAAGTGGTCTTGTGGGATACATACACTTCATTATTAATAGTAACTGGTGGCCAGCTGTGATCCTGGAGGTAATAAAGTATTGCTATGTTTCTAGACCTCTGAATCTGAGACTAATTAAAAATCCCAAAATCAAGTTGAACATAGATTGGACTGACTGACTGTCATTTCTTGTCTGGTCGTGTAAGCATCATAACCTTGCTGATTAGTAAAGATAGGTTGAGACCGCTCCTGTCTCTGATAGTGTAATGTTTACTTGCCGTACTTGACAGTCCACTTATGAACACCCTCCAACTGATATGCGCATGCCTAGGTTAAGAGTATAGGTCAAGTGGCTTATGAATGCGGACTACCATTTTGAATAGAATTAATTTGTACTTATGTAGTTGATAAACTCATTTTTTTCTATCTGATTCTATGTTAGAATGCTTCTGAGAGTTTGTATCTTAAGTGCTTTATTTCTTAGAGGGTCCAGTTTAATTTTTAATTTTATTTCTTCCAGTTTTAGAACAGGCTTAACTTTTTACATTTATTTTGGTTTTGTTCTGAGATGTAAGAAAAATCAAGTTATGTCGCTTTAATTTTTTTTATAAGTAAAGTTCTTTTAACAATATTTTCTACTTCCTTTGGCATGAAGAAGCCAACAATTATACTTTCCTAGAGCAACTTGTTTTCCTCATACGCGCCATGCTCCTGCTGTTGGCACACTTGTTTTTACTAGTGTCTCTTGCATGCAGAATTTTAGATTTTTACAGTATAAAGTTATAGGCAAGTAGCCAGCTGTCACATTCTTGAGGTCAGATACAACTACCGTATATGAGATACACTGTTTTGGCTTCATACTACTTGCCAGATTGCTAAGCAGATGTTCTAGGCTATAATTCAGGAAACTGGGACCTCTTGAAACATTCCCTGAGAGTCGCTTTTGACATCTCTGAATCATTTATTTAAAGGTAATTAGTTCTAGTAAAAATGAAAATGCATTGATAGAAAAAAAACAGAATTATTTTGCAGTGTTTTGGATTTGTAGCCATGATTAGAGACTTGATTCTGGATGCGTAAATAATGGTAGAAAAGTATTTATTTTAACATATGAATGCATTACAATTGAGCACTTGTCTGCTTTTTTTTTTTTTTGATTTGGAGACTCTTAAACAAAATATTTCTTTTTATAGACTTTTCTGACTACCACTTGACTTTGTGTTACATTGAAGAACTTATAAGCTTTCCATTTTTGTACAGAAAATATGTCCAAGAAGAATGTAGGAGTATTACTTCTTCTCTAATATATCCCAGTACATGTCTTGTTACTTTTCTCATATCGCCCTTCAGTATTTTTTATTGGTACTGCAATTTTGATAATTAATATAAAGCTCCCTTATCTAAATTTGAAACTTTTATAAAATACTATTCTCCATCTGTAACTTTTTTGTATATGTCTAATATTAATATATCAATGGCACAAAAATAAAAATTTAAGCTACATTACTTAACCCTTATGATCTAAAACTTGGAAAAACACTTTTTAAAAATAAATCTTTTATGATATGTTCATTTAGATCTCTTTGTCCGTACTCACATCATAAAGGAACCACATAACTTGTGTTCATATCAGTGTATTTCACTTGTAATATGCATTGTGCCTTGCAGAGAAGTGCTTTACACAAAAACAATATAAAATTCAATATCTTGTTATTTGGAAAATTCTTAGGCCACCATATTTTAAGGAAGGTGAGAGCAAATAGTAAGAATAAAGATCTAAATCTCATTTATATTTGCTTATGGATGAATTTGAATTTAAAATTACCATGGGTCCATCGGACATTCAGGATACTCATAACAAACACTTCAATCAAACTAATGAAGTCTCAGTGTAAAAATCGAACTCTAAAATCACCCCTGTTCTTTCTCAATTCTTTTATTTTTCCCATTTCATATTTTGGATGAATAGCATTACAATGAGATTGATGCAAAACACCAATCTCAGCAGTTCTTCTGGAGTTGTAGAAAAGTAATCAAAGGTGTTTACAAAACTTATCCTGGTTTCTAAGCCTAAGTGCATATATAACCTTAACTTCGTATAACTTCCAGTTACTACTGGACGAAAAATTGTATTCCAATAAGGAAAAAACAGCATTGGTAATGGTGATTTTAGAAATGTAACTGAAGCAGAGCTACTATGTCTCCAGAAAATTAATGATTTGTATACATAAGCCCTTATTGGATAATTGATAGTCGAATTTCAGTAATCTGCCTCCCTCTCCTCTTTCTCTTCTTCCTTTTCTTTCCCTCTCTCCCCTCTCTTCCCTCTCTCTTTCTTACATACATACACTCACAAATTAGCAAGTCATAATACTAGGGTATCAAATTGCTATGTTTTGTCAATTCTAAGATACACATTTTCTTCATGTTTTAACACCTCAAATTGGATGCAGCTGTCTTTTCTTCACCCAAATTTAGAACCAATTGAGAGAAGAGTCAGGTGATAAGAATCAGTGTATTATCTTTATAACTAATAAATAATAAATTAGAAAATAGGTCTGTTAGCCAAATGGACTAGTTGATACATCTCCCCAGAATTAGCCAGACTTACCCATGGGCGTCCCCATGTGGATCTTATGGTACTGAGGAGCAGAGAAGAATGTATGTTTTTGGGGGGCAGCTTGCTGCCTAGGAGGGAGAAGAAGAAAGAAGAGGCTGAGCCCCAAACAGCAGTTCATCAATCACATAAGTTATCCTTTTGCTGGGGAAGAATGAGCAAGAGTGTGGGAGGAGGCAGCAATTGTTAGTCCACGTGAAGACTAACTGAGTGGGGCTGAGTGTTCCCCCAACACAGTGAAGCCAAGGTCTGTAGTCCAGATCTCACTCCAAAGCCAAGCTCCTTATCCTTTTCCAAAGTTTTCTAATTCACCGGGTACTTTAGAAATACAGATTCCCAGGCTCCTCTCTAGGAACATATTCATTTTGTATTCTATCCTTTCTGTCTCTGGGCTCGCTTTTGCCTCATCTTTCTACTTAGGCTTTTCCTTGCTGTCAATACTTACTGATTTCTCCTAGTTTCTTTGTTTCTTAGATAAGTAGATCCCTTTCTGGCAGATTCCAGGCTGTCTTCATTTGGGGATGAGGCTTTTCTTCTCAGTGACCTAAATTCCAACACAATTGAATCTCTTGCATTATTTTCTTCCTCTGTCTTTGCTTATATTGTCCTACTTAGTTCCCTTGAGATGAGTCTGACCTCATTTTGACCTCACTGTTGTCTTTATACTTCACCTCCTACATTTATTCTGCAGGACAGCTTCTCCCCTAGCCCATCAGTCCTTCCTGGGCTAATAGAATTTTGCTTGCACCAGAAGCTTTTTAGTACTTAAAAAAATTTTTCAAATCACATAGTGATAATATCCTCATTTTCATCCACACATTCTGCCTTAGGATTGATTGACTTCTTTTTTGATGAATTAGCATTCAAGAAACCAACATTTGCATTTTATCACATCTGCCATAGACCATGTGAAGGGAACCATCATTCCATGGTGAATTTTGCAGGAGAGAGTTTTGCTACATGAAGCACCTAGATAAATGCACAAGAATGAGGGTGAAAAAATACTCTTTTTTATCTCTTTCAGAATGAAAATTAAGATATGCCGTATTTGCCAGTGTATAAAGCATATTAAAATTATACTCAAGAATTGGAAATCTGAGGCGGGGAAAAATTTGTGTCTATTCATGGAGTATGAGGGCATAACCTGGCAAATGGAAGATATCTTCAATGTATTGCATTTGATATTTTTGTACTGTCACTTAAAACTTAATATCATAAAGCTGTACTTACTGGAAATTTGGTGTCTCTACTCAGATAGTCACGAAACTGATTCTACAACAGAAAGGAGGAAACTAAAGATATTTGGGAAATCAGAAAAGCTAATCTTTAATAGTAAAAGCCCTTTATTAGTGAAACAGAGGATTAGGACTGTTACTCAAATTTTACTGTCTTGATTTTAGATTATTTTTACCATTAAATGCATTGGAAATTATGCTAGTCTTCTTAGATGGTAAGAGATAGGTTGAGCTTTTTTTTTCTAATACAGTAAGAGATAGGTTGAGCTTTTTTTTTCTAATACAGTAGTGTCCACCCTTATCCATGGTTTCACTTTCTGCAGTTGCAATTACCTTCAGTCAACTGCAGTCTGAAAGTATTAAATGGAAAATTCCAGAAATACATAATTCATAAGTTTTAAATTGCACATCATTCTGAGTAGTATGGTGATATCTCATACCATCCCACTTTGTCCCACTTAGGACGTGAATCATCCTTTTGTCTAGCATGTCCAGGTTCTATATGATACCTACCTATTAGTCACTTAGTAGCCATCTCCTTTATCAGATGACTGTCAAGGAATCACAGTGCTTATATTCAAGTAAACCTTATTTTACTTAATAATGGTCCCAAAGCCCAAGAGTAGATATTGTTATAATTTTTCAATTTTATTATTAGTTATTATTATTAATCTCTTACTGTGTCTAATTTATAAATTAAATTTTATCATAGGTACATACGCATAGAAAAAAACATAGTATATATAGGGTTTGGTACTATCTATGGTTTCAGGCATTCACTGGAGGTCTTGGGACATATCCCCTCAGTATGAGGGGGAGCTACTGTGCTCATTTGTAGAATTATTTTTTCATTCATTTAACAAATATTTATTGGGCATCTGACATATATACCAGGCACCATTCTAGATAATGGTAATACATGAGTGAGTCGGCAAAAATCCCTGCTTTCATGGAACTTTTCATTCTACTGGCATTATCATAAAAGTTAGAAATGCTTTAAGTATGACATAGCTTAATAGCTAGAAAATCAGTACTGTAAGTACTGCTGATTAAAAAAATCAGTAATGCTGATTTTTTTATTACTAATATGTCATGACATGGCAGTCCCTGCATAGTTAGACTTTGTACAACACTGCTTACTTAAGGAAGGATGTAGAAACCACCATCCCTCTTCAAAGTTAGGCCCGAAACTGGTATAGTGTCACATTCATCATACCCTATTAGTCAAAGCAGTCATAGACCAACCCAGATTCAAGAAGAGGGGTCTCAGTGGGAGGAGCGTCAAAGATTTTGTGACCATCTTTAATATGCAGCAGGCACCATGTAACCAGCTATGTAACTTAGGAAAGTCACTTCAGCTACCTGACCCAGGAACTCTAATCTGTCTCAGCATGTCATGAGGAGTGTGAATACATTTTCTTAGACACAAGTACTGGGCATATAATGGGCTGTCTTTATTTTCTGCCCAATGGAATGATTCATTCCAACATGTTCTGTTTACTACAGCTTTAATTTTGATACTTTAAATAAAATTGTAAATTTCTAAATCTCCAATGTCTTTAAGACAATTTCTTACCATCACAGTCTGGTAAATATTGTGTGTATGTGACATATTAAGGAAGAAGAAAAAGTGGCAAATTACTATGTCACATAGAGTTTTTTTCTTAATACAGATATCTTCTGTGATCTAATTGTCCTTAATTATCATTCTTATAACCAGTGGATAAAAATAGAATATAACATTAAAATTTATAGCAGCCTAAAATTTACCATACTGTGAGGGAAATGCCTTCTAAGCATTCTTTCTTTAAATGACTATACCTTTTGAAAAATTTGGAAATTCTTTGTTATTGCTAATGTAAGATTGAGCACCTTAATCTGGTGGTAGTTAAATATTCAGGAGAAACATTCAAAGCCATTTTACAGTTGACAACATGCAAGGTCTATGTTCATTTCACACTCCTTGAAAGCACAGAATAGACTATGTGCATGAGTGATGAGTAAGTGTTTTCTCTCAGCAGTAGTGGAGGAGGAAAAAACAGAGTTCTTCTCAGAAGCCTCTATCTTTTAATACTTTCACAATGTTGCATACCCAGCCAGTTTTCGAATTACATGTTCTCACCCTTTTCTTCTTTTTTCCACCGAAGCTGAACCCTCTGAGTAGAGTCACTGAAAAGTCGTTCAGCACTTTAGTGTTTTGTGGATCTACTCACTCCTATTTGTATCCTGTTTACTATTTATTTCTTATTCACTATTTGGTTCTCTTATTTCTCGGTTTTCTTTCTCAATATCATCTGACATCCTGTAGACATTTGTTGATAATATATGTTGGCAAATAAGCCAATTGTTGGTTTATGAGATTCCCTAACTTTCTTCATGATATTAAAAGCTTTTTCACTGGGTACAAATTGGCACTCTCTTTGCCATTCTCTCTCTTATAAGCAGGGTTCCAAATGACTCACATACCAATCTTCATTAAGAGGATTCACATTCATTTATCTGTTTATCCATTCAGTATACATTTCCCAAGAGACTGCAAAAAAACAGTGGCATATGGTGGTGAAAATTTGGACATTAAATCTGGGATTTACTAGTAAGTTTCTGTGTAAAACATACCAGTTATTTAACCCTTTTTCTTTCATTTCCTCCTACCTTTCCTTGTACCCTTTTGTTTTTCCATTTTTTGTCCTAAGGATTTACCAGTATATTTTTATAATCTATGAAAGCATGCTAAATTTTCATCATGTAGCTATAAGTAGAGTAATCTAGGTTCTGTGGAAACCTCACTTCACACCCAGTCTACTCAGATAGTGTTCTATCTAGTTTCTCTGCCTTCAAATAGTCATACTTACTCCTGTATATTAATAATTAAATTTCACAAGAAAACATAAATTGGATAATGTCCCTTCAATCCTCAAAAACTTTCCACTCTTCTTTCTCTGCCCCTTCACCACATTTCGCTCACATCAGTTCATAAGTTTCTGTAGGTTTCAATGTTTCCTTATGGACACATATTATGTATATAAACTTCTATTACATTCATATTTTACTTAAAGGATGCATGCATTTATGTATATTCATATAGAGTCACTGTGTTCTTTATTTCTTTTTATCTCTTACTAAGTTATTTGGAAAATGCTGAAAAACACAAAAAAAGAACAAACAACCTATCATTGGTGCAATTAGAAAAATATGACATGAAAACTTCTGCCCCCTCTTCTATCCCATATCTGAGGTAGTCTTGATTAACGATTTGATAGATACTCTTCCAGTTTTATCTCTAAAGCTATATAGATGTTTATGTATTTCCTTATATATACATATATATATGTATGTATGTATATATACATACAGTTGACCCTTGAACAACATGGGGGTTAAGGGCACCGACCTCCTGCACAGTCAAAAACCTGCATATAACTTTTGACTCTCTCTCCCCCTGCCAAAAAAACTTAACTATTAATAGCTTACTAATGACTGAAAGCCTTACTGATAACATAAACAGTCAATTAACACACATTTTATATGTTACATGCATTATATATTCTATTCTTACAATGAATAAGCCAGAGAAAAGAAAATGTTATTAAGAATATTATAAGGAAGCAAAAATATATTTAATACTCATTAAGTGGAAGTGGATCATCATAAAGGCCTTCATCTTCATCATCTTCATGTTCAATGGGCTGACAAGGAAGATGAGGGTTTGTTTTTGCTGTCTGGGTGGCAGAAGTGGAGAGGAGGCGAAAGGAAAGGCAGAAGAGGTAGGCACCCTCACTGTAACTTTGCAGGAATGCATCATGATTTCTGTCTGACATTTTTGCTTTTTCTTTTCTCTAAAAAATGTTTCTATATGGTACTAATCCTTCTTCTACCCTTTGCTTTAGTTCCACTGCTTGTATAATAGAAGGGTCCCTGTTGTAAAAGAAGTCAAAGCAGTCTTGAGTAATTGGAACCCTTCTGCCAGATTGTCTAATGTCAACTTGTTTCCTGGCGCTGCCTCTTCTATGCCTTCTTCCTCTTCATCTGGCACTGGTTTGGAAACACTCATCTCCATCAGCTGATCTTATGTTACTTCTTCTGGTGTGGTGTCTGTTAGCTCTTGAATTTTTCCACAATTCGTATCTTGAAACCCTTCACCCTCCACTTTTTTTTTGTCCATATCCACAATATCTTACATGATTTCCTGCCTCTGTCATAAATCCTGTGAAGTCATGCACAAGAGCTGGACACAGTTTTCTCCAGCAGGAATTCATTGTTTCAGGCTTGATGGTTTTCACTGTCTTTTCTATAACAAAGATGTCATCTTCAACAGTGTAATCCTTCCAGACTTTTGTGACGTTCTCTCCATCAGGATTTTGTTTCATAGCATCGACAATCCTTTCCATAGAGTATTGTATGTAATGAGCCTTAAAGGTTCTTATGATCCCCTGATTCAAAGACCAAATTAGAAACATTGAATTTGGGGTGTAGAACTCATAGGGTTCTGGATAACCAGGGGCATTATCTAATATAAAAAGAAGTGTAGAAGGCAGTCTCTTCAGAGGCAAAACATTGGTGGAACCAATCCAGAAAAAGGGCTGTCATCTAGGCCTTCTTGTTGTATAACCAAAAGATTGGCAGCTGGTGTTTACCTTTTCCCTTCAAAGCTCTGAAGTTAGTCGCTTTATAATAAGGGCAGTCCTGATCATAAACCAAACTGCATTTGCACAGAACAGTAGAATTAGCCTATCCCTTTCTGCCTTAAATTCTAGTGCTCACTTTTCTTCCTTACTAATAAATGTCTTTTGTGGCATTTTTCCCCCAGAATAGGGCACTTTTGTTGGCATTAAAAATGTGTTCAGGCAGATATCCTTCTCAATGATTTCCCTTCCCCTTCCCCTCCCTTCCGTTCTTGTTTCTTTCTTTCTTTTCCTCCCTCCCTCCCTGCCTCCCTCCTTTCCTTCCTTCCTTGCCTCTTTTCTTCCTTCTTTCCTTCCTTGCATCCCTCCCTTCCTCCATTTCTCCCTTCCTTCTTTCCTCCTTCCCTTCCTCCCTTCCTCCCTTCCTTCGACAGAGTCTTGCTCCATCGCCCCTGGTAGAGTGCAGTGGCATCATCACAGCTCACTGCAACTTCAAACTCCTGAGCTCAAGTGATCCTCCTGCCTCACCCTCCTGAGTAGCTGGGACTACAGGCACGTGCCGCCATGCCAAGCAAATTTTTTCTATTTTTGGTAGACATGGGGTCTCACTCTTTGCTCCGGCTAGTCTCAAACTCCTGACCTCAGGTGATCCTCCTGCCTTGGCTTCCTGCAGTACTCTCAGTGATTTTCTTAACGGTATTTGGGAACTTGTCCTCTGCCTCTTGGTCAGCGGAACCTGCTGCTTCTGTTATCTTGACATTTTTAAAGCCAAATTTCTTTCTAAAATTATCAAACCGTGCTTTGCTGGCATTAACTTCTCCTGCTTTAGATCCTTCACCTTCCTTTTCCTTTAAGTTATCAATGACTTCACTTTTTCCCAAATCATATTAGAGTCTATAGGTGTGCTTTTCTTATAAGCAATCCTGTGCTTAACCTAGAAGCTGCATTTTCAATACAAGATCAAAAAATGTTTCACAAAAAATGCAAGGTTTTCATGCCTACTCGCATAGCTGTAGTGATGGCTCCATGAATTTCCTTTTCCTTTTTTTAAATTTTTACAATGGTCCTCACACTGGATTCATTTATCTTCAAATGTCAGGCAGCTGCAGACCTCAATCAATGGTACCTATCAGGCAATTCAATTTTTTCTTATAATGTCATGACTTCGCTTCTTGTGAACATTTCCAGCATCACTAGTGACACTGTGTATGGGTCTCATGGTGTTACTCAAGGTTTCTAGTATTGCACTAAACACGAAAAATACACGAGAACTATGAGAGATCACTTTTTACTTGAATATGCAATTTACTGGAGAGACAGCTGCTCATGCAGTGATCACTAGTGTCACATGGCATTTTAAGCAGACACTGGCAACACTTGAGCTCACCACAATAGCAACAGGAAGTGGTTACAAAATTATGACAGTAGTGCAGCATGTGCCACAGCGAATTTTATGCAGTTATGATGTAACACCACATCTTTACATTTGTTTACGTTTTTCGTGGCTGAGAACAGTGCCACGTACAGTCTATAAATGTTTGTATATGTAAGTTTTGATAATTTTGAACTTTTTATAATAGATTTGTATACATTTTATGGTAGCAAATTATAAAATAGATTAGTATTTACATAGATTTTGTGCATTTATTACATACCTAACTTTTTAATTTTTTTGCTGTTTCTAGGCTATGAGGTTCATCTGTGAGTTTTGTCAAATTGTCTCAAATCTCCAAAAACTTTTTCAATATATTTATTGAAAAAAAAATCTGTATATAAGTAGACCCACACAGTTCAAATCCATATTCTTCCAAAGAATCCATATTCTTTATTTCTTATTCCACCAAATAAAATTATGGTCTGTGTAAATTTTCATTTATAATTACTCAGTCCTGCTAAGCCTGTGTCCTCATCCGAAAAGGGGAGATGGCAGCAGTACCAGCTTTCAGGCTCATTATGAAGTTAAGTAAGATAATCTGTGCAAATCATTTAAGACACACCTGGCACAAAACGAGTGCTCAGTCTTTATTATTGCTCTGTCCCTAACTGTGCAAACAATGTGCCAGGTACCTGTGAGCCAGGCACAATCCCTCAAGGAATCTGTACTGTAGGGGTTTATTTTATTCTTCAATAAAACAATAGAGAATCCTATGGATTTTTTATTCTAAGTTATCTCATGTATTCCAGGTCATACAAATTTATATTTTTTCTATGAACTCTCAAGAAAAAAATAAAAGCAAATATATATTATCTGGAGATTTAGGTGTATGAGATAAGCTCACTATCAATTTGTGAATACATTCAAATCAGGCCTTGTTCCTTTTGCCTACAAAAGGGGCTAAGTAAAGAAGTTTAATGAAACTTTTATTTGACTTTCTGAAAAAAGAAATTACATTTGAAAGAGACAAGAGTCTTTACTTGCCCCCTCTCACTTGCTTACAGGGAAAAAGGAGGAAAAATACAGAGATATATTTATATATGTGATCTTTTGTATTCCAGCAATTCGAGATACCTAATTGAAATTGGAATGTTCTGAGCAGGATAAACATAAAAAGACTGGCAAAAACTAGAAACTACACTAATGTTCAAATTAATAATCTGAAGTTACAAAGCTGTACAACCAGTTGGCTATAAATCATTGCTAATCACAATTACCTAAGATATGTTACCATACTCTCCAATTTTCATCTTAAAAATTACCATTCCCTTCATAGGCTCCTTACCTTATTCTACAATGAAATAAAACTTACATTACCACTTTATAGTATCAAAAAAGTCTTTGCTAAAGCGCCTTAAAATATTCTAAAATAATACATTATTTTAAAAATCGACTCTCTTCTCTCTTCTAGAAGCTTGACTGTAAATCTAATTAAATTATTTGGTGCCTTTACAGGTATAGCAAAGTATTAAACAGATAATTACTAACTCTTTATGAAAGTTTTAAAATCTCTCTCTATATATAAAGGTACTTTAGATCCTAAGTTCAAGTTTTCCTTTCTCATCCAAATAATACATGTGATTGAAGTCTTACTCAGTTGAAATAAATGACTATCTTAAACATGGCTGCCTCCTCAGCTCCTCATGGCTGTCACACTCTGTGGACATTGGAATCACCTGGATAATCTTTGAAAAATACTGATGCCTGACACCCACCCCCAGACATTGAGATTTAATTTGGAGTGTTTAATGTTTCCCAGGTGATTCTAATGTGCTTCAAAGTTTGGGAACCATTGCCTGAAGGTCAACTTGCAGGCTAGACTAATTATATCAGAATCTCTAAGGGAAGGGAGGCAACCAGGACATAAATATATTTTAAAGCATCCCGGGTGATGACAATGTGCAGCCAAGGTTAAGAATCACTGCTTTAGGGGATCAGGAAAAAATCCAGAGAAGTTGGGAAAGAAAAAAAACCTTTAGTGCTTAGTGACTGCTATAGGAAGCAATAGGGGAATCAAGGAACATAGAGTTTTAAATTTGGAAGGAGCCTGGTATTTAACTCTCCCATTGCTGAATGTCCCACATCTGATAAGTAGACACCACTCCATTCCTTCCCACATGCATTTTTACACATGCGTACACACAATTTCCTCCTACTACTTTTCCATAATTCTAGTATTTTTTGTTGGGTGCTTGGTACAGAGCAGGACACAGGTGTTATCAGTGGTAAAGCTGGAAAAAAGTTGGAAGGGTGGATTATTGCTTTGGGTATACACTGATAAGTTTTTGATTGGTTTGGTTTGAGAAAACAGAGATATATTCAAAAGGGGGTTTATGGGCCGGGCGCGGTGGCTCACGCCTGTAATCCTAGCACTCTGGGAGGCCGAGGCGGGCGGATTGTTTGAGCTCAGGAGTTCGAGACCAGCCTGAGCAAGAGCGAGACCCTGTCTCTACCAAAAATAGAAAGAAATTAATTG